>CANNZV010002004.1:0-118244 GCA_947561585.1 Caprella mutica
CGTATTATAACTCATAGTGACTATCTCGAGCACTCTGATCCTCTATTCCACCGAACGGCAGTATTGAACATACAGGGTCGTGCAGCTAAATTGGGACTAACTTTAACAGCACATATCTTCCGTAATTTCTAACCTATGACTAAATTCTTTTTTACAGACAATCTTTAAGCCCTTTGCTATAATATTTCAGATTAAGATCGCTTAAATATGGCGGAATTAGCGCGAAGAACGACCATATGAGAAATGAGACGCGCCGGGAACTCTGTTTCAGATATTATTAAGATCACTGGCTATGCGAAATCGACTGTTTATCGAGTTGTAGTTGCTTCTTCTGATACCGAGGGTAAGTTTCAGAGAAGTCGACACAGTCCCCGCAGTGATCGAAAGAGAACCAAAACATTCCTTGCTGGGCTGAAAAGGACGTTGAAGTCAAACCCAAGCCAGCCGATGTCAAAACTGGCACAAAAGCGCAGCGTGAGTCGTAGCACCATCAGCAGGGCAGTCAAGGAAGACCTTGGTATGAAGTCATACGTAAGGAGAGTCCGTAACCTCCTAACTACCCGCTCCAGAGCCCTCAGAGCTGAAAGAGGCCCAAAGCTTCTAAACCATCTGAAACTCAAAGGAGGACATGTCCGCGTTTTTGTTGAGGAGAAAAAGTTCGTTGTTGGTGAGGTTGCAAATCGCCAGAACACTCGGGTAGTTGCCTCCGATCGTTCAGAAGTTCCTCCTGTGATGCAGAGAAAAAATCCCGCTTCTGTGATGGTTTTTGCAGCTGTCGCAAGTGATGGTAAGGTGATGCCTCCTCTTTTCATCGAAGCGGGTCTTAAAATCAACACAGCGGAGTACTTGAAAATTCTGAACGATGTTTTGATGCCGTGGTTACGTAGGAACTACGACCCCATCAAAGTGATGTTCTTTCAAGACTCTGCGCCCGCGCATGGAGCAAAGAAAGTTCAGGATTTCCTGAAGGAGAATCTTCTTTTGATGGTCCCGAAGGATATTAGGCCCAGCAGCTCCCCAGATCTGAATGTTTGTGACTATTGGCTGTTTGGCGTCATTGACGGAAAGTCCAACGTAACTTCACATCCAAGTGTCAACTCTCTGAAGGCCGCCATTCGTCGGGCATTTCGTAATCTTGACCCCAAGGATGTAAAAAGGAGTTGTTCACGGTTTCGCTCGAGAATCTCCCAAATTATTGACGCAAAGGGTAGTCACATAGAATGATTTTGTTCTGTAGACAATAACGAACAAATAAATACAAGTAAAAATTACATTTAATCATTATTTGCCTTTCAAAATAGCGAATTTAAAAAAAGTTATGTTAGTCCCAATTTAGCTGCACGACCCTGTATATGATAATATGATATTCATAATTACTTATGTTCCGTTCTAGCTTATAAGAGAAAGGATACTTTCACTGTTTCAATTCATGGCCATAATACCAGAAATAGTACTACCTACTTTATTCCCCAATTTCAACGACTGTCCATTGCACAGCTTTCCCTATCTTATGCACTACCATATAAATCTAATAAAATTCCAGAAAATATAAAAAATGTTAAAATTCTAAAAGAAATAAAAATTGTACTGAAACTATTTTATTGGTAATTACATGCAATCACCCTAAAAATGTTAAGCTAAAATTCTAAAAATGCATATACATGTTTACTTATGTTCTGTGTTTTTTTCTTTCTTTCTTCTGTTCTCTTTCTTTCTCTTTTTTTCTGCTATTTAATTGCCCAAAAGATCTATTTAGATCTATAAAAGGGCTTGAATTGAAGGAAAATTATAACAAAATGTAATTATGTACTATGTTTTTTTTTCAATAAATCTATTATCCTATTATCCTAACTATCAATTATTCCTACTTATGTAAATAATATTAAATCTTATTACCTAGGTAAAATCTTCATAATGTTTTAGGGGAACTTCACAGTTCTCGAACACTCATAGTGCCCGGACAGTGGGCGTTAAAATAAATCATTTGACCGAATTCTCTAGAAATTCCCAAACACCCACTTTCCGTGTACTGCGATTAAATAATTTTCTCGAATAGCTACTGAGATTTCTCCACCTCTTAATGATATCTGATATTTCTATTTATACAGGGTGGGGCGTAAGTTTGGAAGCAAATGAAAGTGCATATTATAATCCAACGAAAAATATATTTAATAATTTACAGTTATGTATTATTACATAAGGGTTTTAAGAATTCAAAAATCATAAATTTATTCAAAATGTCCCCCCTTGTTTTCAATAACAGCCTCAAATCTCCTCCGAACTCCTCCTACTGCGGCACGCAACTGTTCTTGTGAAATTTCCTTCCAAGATCTCTGGAGCGAACGCTTTAAATCATCCACACTGCGATGGAATTTACCACAGGCCTTTGATTCAAGAATAGACCATACCGAAAAGTCCATAGGATTATCATCTGGGGAGCAGGGAGGCCACATTTCTTTGGACCAAAACCGTGGAAGATGGTCAATTTAGGGTGAATCGAAAATCACTTTTTTCGAAGTTTATTTATGCACTGTGTTATTAATTTGCATCTTAATGTTGAATTAGCTCTCAAGAAATTATTTCGTGTAATAACGATTTTTATAGGTTCCTCAAGACCATTGAAAATTTAAAAAAAGTCATTTTTCACTGTTTTTAGGATAAATAATTTTTTTATTGCAAAAATAAATGTTTATTCAATAAAGCACTATTAATTATATAATTGTTCTAGTTTCAGGAGATGTATGTCAAAATTTCTAAGTATTTGGTTAGGTTTTATAGGTTCCTCAATGCAATTTTAGTCGTCGAGTGCTAGCGTGTTTCCATGGTTGGAGCAGTAACACACCTTATCTCACTAGGGTCGGATGTGCGGTGTCTTGACACGTGATATCATTATTTTAGTTTTATTTGGTATGAAATTTATTTAAATACCTGCCTATAGTTTTTGTGAACCTACTATGTGCTAATGTAACAATATTTTCTTTTATTTCAGAGTTCTTATTATTTTTCAATTCATATTAAATAATATTTCGTTTGCAAGATGTCTTTGAAACTGAGAACACGTGAAGATAGTAATTGCCTACTATTTGGTGCATTATGTCCTATTAGGGAAAGAGTTCTACCAACGTACAAGGACATGATTAAGCATATATTGTTTGAACGTGAAAATGAAAAACATCAGAGTAAATGGGATCCACCAATTCACCAAATTGTGACGAATGTAGCAGAGAAAATAATTACTATTTGGAACAAAGCATCTATCCCTACTGTGTTACTGAAGTCTGTTAAAAAGCGAATGCTAAACTATTATAATAAATATCAAGCTATAATGAAAAATTTCAAGAATAGGAAAAACGTGGCAACATTCACAACTAAATGCAACTTGTTCAAGAAAGATTCAGAACAATTGTTTGACATTGCCTGTTGCAAATGTATCATCTTTAAAAAATGCCACTGCTGTAAAGAAAAAAAGGTCCCATTATTGGAACAATTATTTCTAAGTGACCAAAGAACTGATAGGAAAATGGCTATTGGGAAAGTTGACCAATTAGAGTCAACTAAGATTACACGAAGAGCAGCTTGACGTCACTTGCGAAGTCAACCTTCAAGCAGAAGTCATTTCTTCGTTGTCTAACACAGAAACGGAATCTTCTTGTGTAGAAGACATGTCTGATGAATATGAGTTTTCCCTATCAACAAAGCGAAGACATGTAAGCAAGAAAGCTGGAACTAAAACTCCTTGCAAACGACTAAGGTTATCTGAATTTGCATTGGCCTGTGACCGTACTGGAATATCAGATCGAGCTGCTGCTCTAATTACCAGTTCAGTGTTTAGGGATCTATCCTCAGAATCAAGGAAAGATGCTTCATTGGTAGTCGACAGATTGAAGGTTAGACGAGAGCGAGCTAAACAACGCTTACTGCTGCAAGAAGAAGATTTGCATCATGAGCCATTGTCTTCTATCTATTTAGATGGTAGAAAAGACAGTACTTATGTTATGAAGCCAATAGGAAAATCTTACCATAGAAAAGTGATTGTTGAGGAGCATATTTCATTAGTAGAAGAACCCAGCTCAAAATATGTAGGGCATCTGGCAATAGAATCTGGTACAGCAAAGACGATCGCTAATGAAATATTAACATATTTCAGAACAAAAAATATCCCAACAAATCAACTACTAGCTATAGGATGCGATGGAACAGCAGTGGACACAGGAGTTAAGGGAGGTGTTATACGAATTATGGAAGAAAAATTAAATAGACCGTTACATTGGTTTGTTTGTCAGCTCCATGCCAATGAACTTCCACTGCGTCATCTCATCACTTCTTTGGATGGAAAAACAACAGGACCTCGAGGGTTCATTGGCCCAATTGGAAAGAAACTTGATAAATGCGAGTCTCTACCTATCGTTCCATTTGAATCAATTCAGAGTAATTTGATTTCCATTGAAAAAAAGGATCTCAGCACCGATCAGAAATATCTGTTTGATATAGTTAAATCAATATCTGAAGGCACATGCACTGTTGAAATGGCTCACAGGAGTCCAGGAAAGATGTCGCATGCACGATGGTTGACGACTGCAAATAGGGTGCTTCGTCTGTACATTTCAACAATTGATCCAACTGCAATGCTTAAGGCTATCGTCCTGTTCATTATGAAAGTGTATGCTCCATGCTGGTTCAGAATAAAATGTCACTCTTCTTCACAGGATGGAGCTCGCAACATCTTCAGCACAATTCAGAATTTACAATTGTTGGACACAAAGACCCAAGCTATTGTTTTCCCAGTATTTCAACGTAATGCTTACTTTGCACACGTAGAAAACATTCTCATCTGTATGCTAAATGATGAAAGAAATTGTATCAGGGAGCTTGCCTGGAGAAGAATAAAGCAGGCTCGTAGTGAATACAAAGGGAAAAGTATTCGCAACTTCAAGATACCAAATTTAAATTTTCAAGCTTCTGATTATATAAATTTGATTAATTGGCAGCAGACACAAGTGACAGAACCTCCTATGACAATGAAATATTCTGATGATGAAATAGAAGAGTTCATAAGTCAAAAGCACGCATTACACCTGCCAAACTACCCTTGTCACACACAAGCAGTAGAAAGGTGTATCAAACTGGTCACCGATGCTTCACTGGCAGTTTGTGGTCCAGACAAGAGAGATGGATTCATAAGAAGCAGAATCAAATCAAGACAAAACATTCCTTCATTTAATAGCAAGAAGGACTTCACTGTGAGAGGTAAATTAAAACGAAAAATAATTATAATGAAAAATAAATTATGATTATTAACACAATATTTAGAGATTTTTTTTCTTTCAGAATAAAAAAGTCAGAGAAGTGGAAAGAAGAACTAAACGAATAAATGGATATTTACTATGTTTTTTCCCATATTATAATGGAAGCAATATATTATTTTGTGTGTATCACTCATTGGAATTATTTTTTTATTTTGTGGAAAAAATTATAAATTTAATAATATTAGATAAATAAACGGAAAATTGACTTTCATTGTGGAACCTTTAAAAATATTACAATCATCATGAAAATAATCATAGGGTTTTATATGCATCCATAGTATATAATGGTAAGAGTGATTGATTTGTAAAACGATTTTTTTGTTGAAAAAAAAAAAAATTTAATTTTCTTCAAATATTGCAATTTTTTTCAAACTTTGAATTCCTTGAGGAACCTTGATATTTTAATTAAAATTTTTCAGATTTTAACACATCGTATATTACAAACAGTAACAAAAAATATCATAGTGCCAAATTAATTATCAAAAAAATTGACAAAACCCCCCCTTTTCGATCCACCCCAATGGTCATGGCACCAGTTTTGAGTGACATTTGCAGTATATGAAGGCGCCGTCTTGCTGAAATGTCCATAGAGTGTCATTACCGAAGTGATCCTTAGCTGACTCCAACATTGGCGTCAAAATATTCTCAATATAACATTTAGCATTGATTTTGGCGCCTTGTTCCACAAAAATTAAAGGAGATCTCCAAGTTTCTGAAACGGCGGCCCAGACCATTACTGAAGCAGGTTTCATGGTTCTGTGGACAGTTTCTTGGTTGTATGGGATGTCTTTTGCACTTTTACCAATTATTCTGTCATTCTTCCGGTTGTGAGCCATTTCCACTGTGAAAATATTTTCGTCAGACCAAACAATTTCACCAGCCGTGCCAGACTTCAATTCTCTCAGAAGTGCTTTGCTTCTCTCCAATCTCTTTTTCTTTACAGCTTCTGACAGAGTCTGTCTCTTTTGGAGGGTGAAAGAGGACTTCTTTAGGTCTTCTTTGACAACTCTTCTCATTGTTCTGGGACTCACATTAGCTGTTTTGGCTAACAATCGTATTGACCTTTTCGGGTTCCTCCTGATCTTCTCTCGGGCGTGGTCTACCACTTCTTGGACGATCAGTCAAGTCTCCTCTCTCATTAAAACGCTTCACACACTTCCAAACAGTCGATCTCGCTATTGAGAGAGTCTTTGAAATGACGGAATCTGACTTCCCGGCACGGTGTAGAGCAATAATGGCTTCTCTTTTGTCTGACATTTTTGAATTGACTAAATTTTTGTAAAAAATAACACTGCCACGTCATAATGTAGTTTCTCTACTAAAGTTCAAACCCTATCACCTACTTAGGAACTTATTTTTAAGAATTATATTAATGTTTGAAAAATTGCTTCCAAACTTACGCTCCACCCTGTAGTACAGGCATTATTTGATATGTCCTCGGACAAATTGCAACAGAATTTGTTTCAACTGTTTTATGTTCATGAAGGTGTCCACTATAACATATAAAAACTCTTAAGGAATCCTAGAGGTGGAAGGTTCCATGGCGACCATTTTTCAAAATGGCCGCCATAAACCCGATACTTCCCAATATCTCTACTTCTAAATGACATAGGTTTTTTAATTTAAGTGACAAACATACATTTTCTGGGGCCAGGAAACCAATTAAACACATTTCAATAAGCTACACTTGACTAAAAAGCCGAAATGGCAGCCATTATTCAAAAATGGCCGCTATAATTCTTTTATTTCCAAATATTTCCTCTTCTTAATACATTTTCTGTAGTCAGGAATCCATTGAAATACATTCCAATAAGCTAAAACTGACCAGCCAGCATTATTCTGAGGATGTGTCAACTCTTTTAATACACAGAACATATTTAAAAAAAACTGCGATCGTCCAACAACATAATATTTCGAAAACTAGTAAATTTAAATCGGCACATTACATATTGTTAACACAAATTAACGAACTACGAGTAGGTACCAGATACGTGAAGACTTTCTTCTTTAGCAGTGGGATAGTATGTAGCTATCCATAAAGACTTCGGACAAAAAGAACATTCTTCAGCCACCCAGCCTGATCATAAAATAACTAGTTTGGGGTTCTATTCAGAGATGGGGGTTCTCTTTCACCACTCCATCTATCCAAGAGCGTGGATAAAGCGTGTACTGAGATAAAACACAAACAAAGGGGTTCTCTTCCACCACTCCATCCTGCTCAGCGCTTGGATTAAGCGTATACTGGGATAAAACACAAGTAAAGTTGGTTCTCTTCCATCACTCCATCCAGCTCAGAGCATGAATGAAGCGTGTACTAAGACACAAGTAAAGTCCGTTCTCTTCCACTACTCCATCCAGCTCAAATCATGGATGAAGCGTGAACTGGGATAAAATACAAACAAATGGCGTTCTTTTCCACCACTCCATCTAGCTTAGAGCATGGATGAAGCGTGTACTGGGATAAAACACAGAAAAATGGCGTTCTCTTCCACCACTTATCCAGCTCAGAGCATAGATGAATTGTGTACTGAGAGAAAACACAAACAAGGGGGGTTCTCTTCCTCTACTCAATCCAGGAGTATAGGAAGAGGCTTAATCAATCGTCATCGCTGTCACATGAAACTTGGATTGAGTTCGTACATCCAGACCCTCTACAGTTGCCACATGCAGCTGAACACTCTATGCCGTGCTTCTTGCAAGTGCACTTCAAACTACTGCAGTCTGTCTGGCAGTAGCAGGGAATAGTTTTTGAGTAGCTTTTACGGTGTTGGGGGCAATTCCCACTGCACGGGCACAAGTCCTCCTCTGTTTTCCCGTCAACCCCAGTGGACTGACCGTAGTTCAGCTGCAATAGCCTTCCACTGTCGGACCTGGTGTTTTGCTGCTGCTGATGTGGGTGGTTGACTTTTGGGTTGAACATGAGAAGTGCTGGAGGCGACCAACACGTTGAGTGACTCTTCAGGTTTCCCAATGTAAAGGCATGACAGGGCTTTCTCTCCTGCTTCTACAACATCATCGGTAAACACTGCCTGTCGGTCGAACACATCCGCTTGTTCACGGAAGTGCGCACTGGTTTTGAATTTTTGAGGGAAGCTCCCTTGCCAATAACATGCACTTGAGAAGTAGTATCACATCCCAGAAAAGCGTGTTTGAAGAAAATGTGCTCTGATACATAAGGGCCTAACTGCAGCTTTACAGACTTCATGTTCCTGACATGCGGTTCCTTCACATTCTTCGTTGGCTCGGGTTAGAAGAAAAGGTCACATGAGTTGATGTTGGTGTGGTAGATGAGCAGGATGAGAAGATATGTGTCATCTCCGATCAGCACACTGTCAGAGGTGGCTGCTGACTCAACTAACTGTTGCACTATGAGGAAATCAGCGTCACCTGCAGCATGATGTGTCTGGCAGTTCTGTGTCCGTAGTTTGGTGCTGAGCATGTTTATGAAGCGCTGCTTGTTTTTCTTGATGGCCAGGAATCTTTCGTTCTACACTGTCACCTACATATCTTCACCAAACGTCACCGTTACTCCAGTATTCCCACTCGTACATCTCTGGTGTGTTGTATCCTTTGTTGATGAATCGTCATAGCCATCAAATACGACTGTTGCCTGTCCATACTTCATTACCACATACTCTGTGTTTTGAGTGCATATACTTTTGTAAGTCGACCCACGTGCTCATCGAATGCGTTGGACTAGTTCTCCACCATCCAACAAGAAGTGGACTTTGCTTGCGATTCCTGGTGCATCGTGTGTCAGGAGTGCCCAAATAGCATCTGCTATCACTGGCTTCTGTGGCTGTCGGAGCAGCAGTGTGGAATCAAACAGAGCTGGTGGGTAACTACATAGTTCATATTTAAACACAGACTGCAGGTCTTCTGTAGCTTTTGCAGCAATGGTCAATCGCCGGAAAGCTGGGGATTTGTACTGCTTCACCAACACCTGTACTGCCTCACTCATCAATCAATACTGCTGATTTTGAAGCTCACGAGATGGCATGGTTCTTTTTCTTAAATATGTAGTTAGCAGTAGTTCGTCCAACCATATTGGTCAAGATAGCAGTTCCAACAGTTTTGGCTGAATCCACGGGTGCATGCTAGTAGCATGCACCCCTTTCGAGATACTAAGCAAGCTCGGATCTTAGATGAAGATTGTTCTCTCTGGCAGATAGTTGATACCTGCATGAGTGTCTTTTATGTGACGAGCTTGTCTTGCATTTGCCATGTCCTTGTTTTGTTCACCAGTGTTGTAATTTACACCTGCTAGATGCTGCATAGCATTGTTGACTTCAGCACAGCCAGGCATGGAGAGCAGCCATATGAGACGCTGCTGCTCTGTCATACCTCGCCCTCTCGTCAGGCCACCACTGGTCTTCATGCTGCTCATCAGGACCTGTTCGATGGTGAGATCTACAGATTCTCAACGGATAGAGTTTTCAGTATATTTCTTCTTAATAAATTTCATTTAATATTTATAGATTCATTGGTAAACAGCAAAGAATAATTTTCAATTTGAAAAAAAGTAACAAGCAGATATAAGAAACAAATAGCCTCTTAGGTATAACTGCTAGTTACTCAATTCTAAGCTTGGTGAACTGGCACATCTTGCTAAGCCACTAAAACATTCACCCTATGTTCTTTTCATGCAACTCATGATTTGAGAGAGCTCTGATATATTCCTAATATAATTGAATAAATGTAATTATGTGAAAAAGTAGGTTTTTTTGGGGAAAACACAGCTTCCAAATTGATTTAGAATTAAAGTTATTATTATTTTACCATTCCCATTTTGGAAAATATTCGTCATTTCGGCTTTTTGGTGAGGATTAGCTTATTAAAATGTATTTCATTGGATTTCTGGCGCTAGAAAATGTATGTTTTGCACTTTAAATCAAAATACTAAGTCATTTTGAAGTGGAGATATAGGGAAAAATAAGTTTTATGGCCGTCATTTTGGAAAGCTTTTATGGAACCTTCCACCTTCTGGATTCCTTAAGAGTTGTGATATGTTATAGAGGGCATTCTTCTGAATATAAAACAGTTAACAGACTTTCTGTTGCAATTTGTCCGAGGTTGACCCATTTTTTTGACCGAAATGACTGTACTATTATACGACTGGTTTAATCGGAAGAAATAATTAATTGTGTAACAAGTGCACTGGCAATTATATAGAAAAGTACTTACTAACCTAGGTACCCGGCCTCGACCTAATGTTTTGTGAATTTGCTAGCAAGATTGTAGGTACACAAAATAGGTAGTTCATTACATACGTATAGGGTAAATTACGAATTATCAGTCAGTTTCACATCTTCGGTCATATAAGAAGAATGGTACTATACCTAGGTAATTGTTATTTTATTTTTATTTTTATTGGTATCCATGATACCTGCAGGTAGCTACCTATCATGGATACCAATTGAAAAAAAACAATAGTAATATCGTTTTTCTTATAGGTAGGTATGACCGAAGATGTGAAACTAACCGATAATTCGTAATTTACCCTACTAAGTATAGCTATGTATAGTAAGATACTTAGAACCTAGGAAACTAGCTATTACACTTATTATAATTAACTAGGTACTGGGTACCTACCAAGATAGACTAAGTACTGTACTTCAGTAAATAACTAACCAGTTAGGTACAGCAGAAAAGTAAATACATAACTAACTACCTGCCTAGCTACCTACCTATTTACTACCTACTTGCTACAGTGAAGTTAATAACTAATTAGGTAGGTAAATAACTAACGATGAAATGTACGGTGAATAAATAAGTAGGTGCTAAACTGCTACAGAGAAGTGAATTAACAACTAGGTATACTGCAAAAGAGTAAATAGCTAACTAGCTAGGTATATCTACTAAGGTACCTATCTACCTAATTGCAGCAGAGAAGTGAATTACTAACTATACCCAGATACTGAGAAATACTAATCACTTTTCTGTCAGTTACCTATGTATAAATAAACTAAAATGTTTCTAATTACAAAAGTTTACGGGTAATATAAACACGATCTGAGAGAAAATAATAGACACTTGCACTCACTCACAGATTTTTAAAACTGGAGCCTTTTCGTCACAGTGACGTCTTATGACGTCACTCACGCGTCATGTATTACTGCACAGTTGAAGAATTGAATTCATCATAAATAGTTGAATAAAATTTATTCAAAATAAATATAATATAATTTAGTATAATCTTATGTTTCTTAAACTAAATAATGAAATATAAGAGTTAAGATCTCATTATTACCAAGTTTACGAACGCTTTATCTAC
The DNA here is from genome assembly GCA_947561585.1 of Caprella mutica. Lineage (NCBI taxonomy): Eukaryota > Metazoa > Arthropoda > Malacostraca > Amphipoda > Caprellidae > Caprella > Caprella mutica. The sequence goes on from CANNZV010002004.1 coordinate 11,581, forward strand.
GCAGTGGAAACTAGACCTACATTATTAGCAAGAAAGATATTATAGGCTACATAATGTATTACGATAAGATACACCTGTGTTTCAAGTGGCTAAAAAAGCCGCTTCAAAATTATGCACAATTTTCTGTAAGAATATTGTAAATAGCAAACAACTTGAAAAATTCTTTATTTGGCTGATTAACACTAAATACTGGCACAGACTAGTAACGATTCTGAACCACAGGGGGCGCGCATGAGGTATTTTTGGGAGATTTTTTTGAGTGAAATGTCTTATCAAAGTTCGCGGTTAAAAGACAATAATGTGAGCATCTCATGAGTTTTAGATCTGTATAAGAAGATTTCTTTCTATATCAAATGGTATAGAATACGTAGGTATATTTAGATTTAAATAAAAGAATTAACTAAATATATTCTCCATATATGATAGGTATGATCACAGTATATGTAGTATATATATATATATATATATATATACATTCTGAATATAGGTAGGTACATGAAAGTATTATTCTGTATACTGGAAATCTTAACAAATTACAAAATATGTTTAAACAATGATAAATAGATAAAATTTTATCTTTAATTAAATGTTTTTATAGTTTTATAGATACCTATATTGACCTAAAAGTGATTTTGAAACGACTAGTTTGCGTAGTAAAGTATAAATATTAGGCTAGTTCTGTGTTCTATCGATAGATACTTATAATATAACTCACCCTATATACTAAATCACAGTGTGTCTTTGTTTGTTGGTTGGTTGCAAGAAAAATGTCACGATTTAACATATAATATACATATAAAAAAATGTATGAATAATTTTTTCTATATATATTTATTTTACACATGATTTTATTACATACATTTTTTCCATACATTTTTTCTTACATACATTGTTTAAAATACATTTTTAACATAATTTTTTTTGCATAATTTTCATTTGACATAAAAAAATTACATTTTTTTTACATATATTTCTTTAGATATATCTCTGTATACATATTTAATTTACTATATTTTTTTAATATATGTTTTTCAACATATATTTTATTTCTTTTACTATATTGATACCCCATTAATTTTAATGGTTTTGTCAGAATAAATGGTATAATTTAATTTAAATTTTATTTTTATTTCTCACATATTTCCAGTGAAAATGGTATTACATGTCGCCGGAATATCCCGAAAATGTCGGAAGGGGATGATATTTGTTGGGAATATCGCGGGAATACCCCGAAAATGTCAAAAGGGAATCATATTGGTAATGCATGTCGCGGGAACATTCCCTGGACATCGGGCCGCGATATTGCGACACTTAGGGGAGGTTGTGATATCGAGGGGATGTTCCGGGAACATCGCAATGTTACCTGGGATATAACAATATTAGTATATCACCTATCTTCCAAGTTTAATTGATAAGTGCTTTACTATTTTCAGAATAATGTTTCTTATATCTCTGTCGTTAACATCGTTCGAAGTTTCCAAAATACTTGGAATCTCATATTGGAATAATTCAGTAGTAGTGTGAGGTGAAGATCGATCATTCAATAACAGTTTTAGAATTTATGACCAATAATTCTTTCCTCCACTATATGCTGTTATGATAACTTTATTTAGAGTTTTCATTAACCTTTCTACTTTTCCATGTGCTTCAGGATAGTATGGTGTAATTTTTCCTGTGTTAAAAGCCAACACTTTGCACATATGAAGTTAACATAGTTAAGTTAAAAATGGTGCTCCATTATCTGTCCTGTTGGTGGAAGGAATGCATTAATATTTCTAATTTGGAAGGAATTTAACATTCATTTTTTGAATTGGCCATTTTGAAGACACAAGACGTTTTTTAACAAATTACAATACATTATCTTGTGAACTCTCTCGTAATATATCTTCCTTACAGAGTCCTCTCACGTGAATACTTTCATTGAAATTTCCGTGTCCTGAACTTCTTGAGAATGGTTGTAGTTCTAATAAGAACACTCTGTAGGGTTTCTCTATAAGAAGACTGCGGTATTATCTTTTCCTGGTTTAAAATTTACCTTAAAATTGTACTGTTACAGGTTGATATTCCACCTTTCAATTCTCATTGGCGGTTTAGATCACGCATTATTGAATAAAGGTTCCATTGGTTTGTGGTCAGTGATCACATCAAATTCTATAGCAAGCAAATACATGTGGAATCTTTTTTACTCCAAAGTATATTACCAAAGCCTTTCTTTCAGTTTGTGAATATCTTTGCTCAACTGTTGTGAGACTTCTACTAGCAGAATTAATGACTTATGGAAGCAATTTTACGTATCTTCTAACCAATAGAATGGATTTCATTTTAAAAAAGATCGAAATCGATCAAAAATGTGCATCAGATATATTTAAGTAATAATTTTTCTTAGAGTATATTTGATTAGCACGATATGGAGAGTTTATTATTTTGGAATAAACTTTAGTATTGAATAAAACTTTCTAAGTATAGTTGAAGCAATGCCTTATTCCTGATAATTTTAAACTATTTTGAGAATTAATATAATATAAATATATCAAACATTTAATATTTACAGAATAGGCTACTATCAAGTTTGAAGTGAGAAAATTAGGAAATGTTTCGCAAACTTTAATCAATAATCGATAAAATAAATCAAAGAAGAAATTATAAATTTATTTGATTTTTTTTTAAGATTGAAACACGCGAGATAATTTAATAGAAAAAACCATGTCCGGCTATTAATATCATCGAAGAATTTTCCAATAGATTATCTTTCATCTAACTATATCTGTACTATTCATGAATTATTTCCTATTCATTTATGTGCAATATATTCTTAAAGACTTACATGCAGACTTTGAGTGCATAGCTACCCCCAAGGCTTTTCTTTATTACTCTCTTCATCTCCACAAGAAATTCATATTACATTATCGTTGATAACTGTTGAAATAGTTATTGTATTTCCATGAGAGTAAGAGAATAGAGATATACTTAATTCTATAAACATTTTATTTGATGTGCATTGTGTAACTGTAAGAACAATAATTCTATATCGGAAACTGTTTTTGAAAATTGGTGCAATAATCTGACTGTATTATAAAGAAGAGAGTAGGGTTTATTTCTGTGGATAAAAAGGTGAAGAAATGTATTAGGTATTAGAAGTCACTGTTTCTTTTGTTTCTCTAATTATTTTTCCTTTTGTTCTTCTCAATGTTTCTATGTTTCTTTTGTGCCTCTCTAAGTTTATTTTGTTGGTCTCATTGTTTCCCTGATTAAGGGAAGGGTTGTTGATCACATGGAGTGGAATGTTCTGTTGACGAGTTCTCAACATGGATTTAGAGCAGGTAGATCATGTCTCACTAATCTACTAGAGTTCTACCATACAATCTTCGGTGAACACGACAGGTCTGGGTCTGTGGATGTTGCTCATCTCGACTTCCAAATGACATTTGACCAAGTCCCACATCGGAGATTGATGTCTAAGGTACGTGCTCTTTGTATTGTCTGTACGGTGGCTGACTAGATTAAGGCATGGCTGTCAGGAATGAGACGGCAAGTCATCGTGTGAGGCACACCGTCTGAATGGTCGGTAGTTACTAGCGGTGTACCTCAAGGATTAGTTTCAGGATCACTACTGTTCCTCATCAATATCATTGATTTAGACACTGGTATCATCTCCAAGATGAGTAACTTGAGACGACACCAAAGTTAGGAAGGCTCAGAAGATCCTTGGTTTTTATACACTGAAATAGGCAGAATATGATGAACTTGTAAATGTATAATACACTTGTCAGGCCCTATTTGGAGTATGCTGTTCATTTCTGGTCTCCTTCATATAGGTGTGACGTGGAAGGCTTCGAAAGAATTCATGCCCGAGCGAAAAAGTTGATGCCTGAGATCTGGAACAAAAGTTACGAAAGGCAGCTGATAGACTTAAATCTCCTATTCCTTGAGCTGTTTTGACTTCGAGGCCAGTTGATCGAGACTTACAAGACCGTGAGGAGTCATGGTCTTGGTCACAAGTATCATCTCAGTCAACTCGAACCCAACGAGGGATCATGGTTACATGTTATATTACCAAGATACCGGACGAACAAGTCCCGAGACCTGATGACAGTGAATGTGTGCAGTGTATGAAATGCACTCCTATGTGAGTTGGTTGATGCACTTATCCATGTCGAAGAACATGGATAAAATAATCAGAAGGTGAGTGTAATTCTTTCTCCTAGATACTAGAGAGAAACCACTCGGAGCCTTCACGTGACGAGAGAGATTAATCCATTCTAAGCGGCCTTACTAAATATAGACGCTCCGAAAATTGGTCCCATTTAGCGGAGCGTCTATATATAGTCGCTAATTGTTTTTGCTGTAACTGTCAAGCAGCTGGTTCAATATGTAGACGGTGTTTAGAAATCTGACAAGTATTAACGTGTAAACACATAATTACCGGTTACTGTTTAATAATGCACCCTACAGCTCAGTACTTGAAGGAGTGTTAAAGAGGGGAGGGGGAAAGGGAGTATAGGACAAACTGTATGTCAGTTCTAAGGAAAGATGATGCATTTGAAATGGAAAGATGTAAATATATTGAGTGTTGACTGTTGAGTACATTGTCAATCTAACAATGAAATAAATACTCGAAAAACACAGTAAAAATGAAATGAAGGATAACTATTTCTGAATTGTTTCTTTGATAACTTATTTCATAAATATGTTTATATTTATACGAATAAAAGTAACTAATTCAATGTATACAACTCACAAATGCTCACTTTTTCATATCTTTAGCTCAACTATATCAATAATAACTAGATTATGTGCACTCGGTAGAAAGCATACCTTCGCTTCCCCTTTGACACGTTCTCTCACAAAATTCAATAAACTGCTAATTGGATAATAACCAATCGTTCCACCAAGTTTCATGCAATATTGTTCAATACTTTTTGATTTATTGAGTTATAAATGACCTTGACCTTGACATTTGACTTGATCGTTTCCAAAATTACACCAGATCGTTCCTGGACATTGACCAATTATACCACCAAGTTTCAGACAATTTGATTGAAAACTTTTTGAGTTATTGAGAATGGCCTTGACCTTGACCTTTGACCCAATCGCTCCAAAATGTAACAAAACTGTTCCTTTATATTGACCAATCGTTCCACCAAGTTTCATGTCATATTGTTCAATACTTTTTAAAGTTATGAATGACCATGACCTTGACCTTTGACCGTGTCTCTCCCAAAATTCTACCAGCAGGTCACTGGACATTGACCAATCGTTTCACCAAATTTCAGGCAATTTGGTTCAACAGTTTTTCAGATAAGCGAATAACAAGATGATGAATAAATAAATAAATGCCGATGAAAATATTACCTTACTGCATTCTGCGAAGGTAACAATACAAAACTCATATGTCACTCCACCAACAAGCGGCACAGTCTATATATAGACAATATGCATAACCAAGAAGTGGCATCGCTATATATAGACGCTTATCTGACTCCATGATTTAGCGGGGTAACTAAATAGTGTAGTTAAAATTGAAGACAGTCAATAACTGCGGTGACTATATATAGACGATTTTTATTTTTGTCGACTTCCTTTCACCCACTGCCGCTTGGAATGGGTTAAGGACTGGCGTCCTGTACCCGTGTCCGTTCACGAGTGCTGTATGTGAGGCTGAGCTAATCCAGGTTAATTCATAAACACCGTGAAGGGTTCATTTTATCCCAGCGCTTGCTAGTTGAGATTGGTTTCCTAGCGTTAAGGGGGGAGGAGAGTGATGCACCATGACTCTAAAACCCTGACTCCTCTGGTGGTGAAACCTGTGAGCCAAGTCATAGACCTGGTGCATTGGATGAGATGAGATTGAGGGAGGGGCAGATATGTGCACTTGCTGCACTGAGACCATCAATGGATAAACGTATGGCACCCTTTGTTTGATCCCTTTTCCTTGTGACCCCTTGTGACTCACTGTTTCTTTTGTTCCTTTAATTGGTTTTTTTGTTTCTCTCATTGTTTCTTTCGTTTCTTATTGTTTCTTTTGTTCCTCTCTCTGTTTCTTTTGTTACTCTCATTGTTTCTTTTGCTGCTCTCTCTGTTTCTTTTGTTGTTCTCTTTTTTTTCATTTGTTGCTCTCTCTGTTCCTCTCATTATTTCTTTAGTTCCTCTCATTGTTTCTTTTGTACTTCGCATTGTTTCTTTTGTTCCTCTAATTGTTTCTTTTGTTCCTCTCATTGTTTCTTTTGTTGCTCTCTCTGTTTCTGATGTTCCTCTCATTGTTTCTAATGTTGCCCTCATTGTTTCTTATGTTTTATCGAAATTTATTTTGGTATAAGGAATTTTCACAAGAAAATACCCCACATGAAAGTTCGCTTCCCGAAAGTATGACGCAAGAATTTTCGCTTCAGGGCAGATTGTCTTCAAAAAATCCACATTTTTAGTAAACGTAACTAATCAAATGATAACTATTTAAATATGAATAACTAATCGAATAACTATTGAAATTTGATAACTAATTAATTCTGAAAGATGATTTTAAAAGGCCTTTTGCATTAATATAAGTATAGCAGCAATAAAGTCAACCTTATTCTATTTAATCAGTCAATGTAACGATATTTAGGTAACTTACTAATTATCGGACAGTTCCATATTTTCGATCATCTGAACAAAAATACACATATATGTAATATACCTTATTATATAGGTTATTATATAGACTGAACAGAAATTTACCTATAACTCCACTAACACTACTATATTATGTAATAATTTTGCCATCTTTTGCTAGTGGAATAGCAGTTTAATATATAACACATCTAATATTTACAGAGATTAACCCATTATATAAACCCATAAAACTGATCAGAGTAGTTACTTTTTATCTTTCAAAAAATCAATCGTTAGTTAGTTAAGTTCCCTTAACTAACAACCAGAGGTGGACACATCGCCGTTACTAGAATCGGTCGCTAATAGTGGCGCTTCTTTTCGTGTAGCGGCAGCGGCAATACACCTCTACTTCTGTGCTAATGTAGCGGTAGCGGCAGCGCTGCTACTTTTTTCAGAAGCGCCAAAGATCTTTTTGCGCTACAGTGCTGCTGCTTCTTCTAAAATAAAAAAAATTAAAGTTATCTGAGGAATCTAGATAAAAGTCTACACAAGTGCGCGACCATAGATAGCTTATCAATTGTAAATGATAATCAGACAAATCCGCGCAGTGCGACCAACTGATATCCAAACAATGATTCATAGTACGACCATAATATGCTACGCAATGTGGATATTTGGTGTTTAGACAAAACTGACTAATACGATCAACTTCACATAGTCTTACGCTTTTATGCAGATGTGTTTATTGCAATAAAATGGCTTTAACTCAAAAGAATTTCTTGAAATTTTCTAAAAATGTGCATCAACATTGCGAGTAACTTTTAAAAAAATTGAAAGTAATTCAAATATTATTTCGGATGCTACAATCATTTTACTAAAAGTTACTCATTTTCATTGTAACAAGCATAACACTAAAAATGCATATTGTAATTTTTTTAGCAATAGCGTTCGTGTGTAGTTTAACTGCTAATTCTAAGTCAATGTCTGGTTTGATTTCTCCTCTTTTCCACATTTTTTAAAGACGCTTATCTATCAAATCTGTCAATTTCTGAATTGTATCAGACGATATCGTCTTACAAGAGTCTTCAGTTTCCTTCCAGAGATCATTATTCGACGAAAACTGACGTCTTCCCACATACAGATTCTGCTTCAGGATGGACTGAGATTCTTCAATTGGGTTTGAATCTAGAGAGAGACTGGGCTGAACCATCAACTTGTCATTGACGAACTTGTTATTCCTCAGGATATTCACAATTCCCTTAGTAGAAAGAGATGGAGCGTTTTTATGTATGAAAATAACTTATATTTTTAACGGCAGCAGGTTTCCTTTTCAGCCAATGGAAAAATCCACAATAAAAAAAGTTAATATAATTAGCAGAATTTATTTGTACTCCTGGAATCCTGGAAGATCCCACCAGTTCATTTCCAACGATCCCACCCAAAATTATCACACCTCCACTTCCATGTTAACATCAAATTCGTTGGCGATGTGGTGAGACATGAGGGAGCCAAGCTCTATCCCATCAGGTGGGGCTGTCGAGAGTTTTCACTCATTTGTCTTTATAGAGTACTACTTTGTTATCAAATTCAAGTTACTTCTACGCCCTTAGTAACATTGTTTATATCCTTAGAAAGAGGCCTTGTAACAGGCGAAACATAAGAGGCAATTAGTTTCAGTATTCTACAGTGGGTGTTTTTTCCACACAGACTCTCTTAAAAACTGCATCACTAGTTTCCTCTTGATCAAGGTATTTGCCCCTATCCTTGTATGTGATTTTTTTTTTCAGGGGATCAACAATAATTAATTTCAACATTGTATGTAGCCGTAAAAATGAAAAATTTAATTCTACAGCATATATGATTTTTTTTTTAAGTAGCGCTGAAGCGCTAGCGCTACATTTTGCTGTAGCGTAAGCGGCAGCGCCGCTGCTTTTCTGAAAGAGTAGCGGTAGCGCCGCTACATTATCATGCATGTAGCGGAAGCGGCAGTGCCGTTGCTTTTCAAAGTAGCGCATCTCACCTCTGCAGTAACAACTATTTTTTCTTTGTATAGATATAATTTTTTCACTTGAAAGATTTTCTATTGGGGAAGTATCAAAAATTGGATGAGTAATGAGTATCATTCTATTTTTTGTTATTGTATTTATTTTTCCATTTCCAATTTTGGTAAATAGCTTATGATGCTTTAAATATTCGGGCCAAATTACCTCAATATATACAATGTATTTTCTATAAATTCGCAAGAGTAAAGTTTTCCCAAGTGACTCTTTGGTAAAGATTTTTTTTGAATAAACTATCACTACAACTTTTATCTCGTTATTCAATCAAATCATAACTCATTCCCCTGTTATTGAACATAACTCATTCACCTATATTAGAACATGGTAGCCGGTAAATTTCTTGAAAGAGAATTGCTCGAATATAATTACTCGAAGAAACAAATGCTCGAATGAGCAGTTGCTGGAATGAAAAATTTCTCGAATGATCAATCACTCAGATAATCCAAAAAAATTGGATAAACCTAGTTATTATTGATTCTTGAATAGTAATTAGAAATAACGACAGTTAGGTGCATGGTTCTACTCCATGATCAACTGAATTTCTACTATTGATCGAATGAACAATAATTGCCGAAATTGTCGGATTCCGAATTATCAATTACGTAATATAAAAGAAGAAGGAAAGTCATCAAGATCAGGACAACAAAAAAAAGGAAAATTTAAAAAAGCAAGTGGCACGAATACCAGAGGTTATGGTAAATGTCATGAGAACAACCACTCCTCTTGGGATCAACAGTTCCCATAACCTGAGTTGTTATAACCTAACCCCAACCTCGCCTAGAAAATCGCCCACTGGAGCGATTGATTGAAGGAAAGAAGCAAATTTCAGAACTCTAATTTATGTACTAATTCCTGTTCTATAAAAATAAGAAAAAATAGCAAAAGTAAGATATAGCGCAGTAAAAGAATGATTAGAAGTACCTATACATAATTTTTCTTGTAATAATGTTATTATTAATTAATAATTAGAAACCAGGACGGTTTGGTGAAGCTAATTGTGATAGGCTTTTCTGGCTATCTTTCTAACTTGTGGGTATTTTTTATAGTACTGATTACTTAGTACTTAACTATGGATATTTTACTTTCTATAGATCTCTTTACACAATGTCAATAAGTAAGGTTAATAGCAACACAAGTTTTCAATGATACACAAATGTACTTTAAGCACCCTATACTAAACAGTGTATTGCTAAACCAAGGTTAGCGGAGAGTAAATATATTAGATGTTATTCTTAAGACGATCTGCGGCTGAATGAGTGAGCTTACTCAGAACCAAATTACTTATAGGTGAGAACTGATGTAATATGTTCATCACATCATCCCCCCCCCCTAATATCACCAAGTTCTGAAGCTTTCCCAATGTTAATTTATCAGAGATCGAAATCCAAAATATAATTTTTATCCTAACGAAATTTATTCAAGTTATTGGTAACTTACTTATTTGTTAAGCCTTGTGTTTACCTTAAATTTCAAACTATCACGGTATATCATATTACAAATATCCTTCACCTTTCCCCCCCTTCTTTCAGATTATGAATCCGATAGTAGTTTTGGAAAATTCAGACATCTTTAATCATGGTATACTTTCATCCTAAACTATAAAAATAAATTGTTTACCGTGAAAAACAAAAAAAATTTTACTAAAGAAAAAAATTTCTAAAATGCAATAGATTTGAAAATATTCAATTTATTTTACTTATCAAAGATTCGATTGTTTATTCACTTTATTTCTTTAACTAATAAAAATGACTAATCCTTTTTATTTATTTTTAATATCCTGTGCATTAAAGTGCATTTTTAAACATTTTATTACTCTCTTTATGATAACTTGTGTTTTTTTTAAATCCTAAAAAATTACACCATCAAAGTTCTTAATCAAGAAGTGTGTTGGCATAAATTTGATCTATTCACTTTTGTTCAAATTTTGTCATCGAAAATCTTCAAAAAGAAATGTTCTGACATAATCTGTGATTTTTTGATTTTGGTTCAGTGATAAATTAAAATTAAACTTAAATTTAATAATTCAACGTATATAATCATGTTCACTTAAAAATCTCCAAAAAGAAATGTGTTGATATAATCTTTTCAGTTGTAAATCTTATCCCTGTTATATTGTTATATCATCAAAAGTCTTATAATAGAAATGTGTTGATATAATTTGAGATTCTTTTTCTCGGTTTCATCACAGTCTAAAAAAATTATTCTTAATTTTTAATCCTTTAACTTATACAGTCATGCTCACTTAAACTTATACATTAAATTTTTTTTTGTGAACTCAATGCGAATGTGATTAAAAATGTGCAAGAATGTGAATTATAATGTTAGTGTGACTTGATATGTGAAATGTGAATGTGATTTTTATTTTATAGTTAAATGTAATGATATCGCGTATGGTATCATTTGGTTGGTAATTTAAATGCCTTTCTCATCTAAATCATGTATTGTTCGAAAAAGATGCTAATTTTGTTAAATAGTTAATGTTACATTTTATTAGTTTGTGTCCTATTTTTACGATACATTTATTTCTGTTGATTTCGGCTATCTCTCCTGGCTCTAACCAATTTAATTGTAATTCGTGATTTTTGTGGCAATTTCTTAATACTGTAGAAACCTGTCTTGTACATGTATTTTATCCTTTCTAGATCTATTGTGATAGATTGTTCGTTTAATTTTAATTTAATTTTAATTTTCTGATAGTATTCCTTATATGATCTTCTATGACTGATCCATCTTAAATCTTCGAATATTTTCTGATAGTATTCCCTATATGAACTTCTATGACTGATCCATCTTAAATCTTCGAAGATTTTCTGATATAATTTCTTATATGAACTTCTATGAATGATCCATGGATCAGTCATTAAAGTTCATATAAGAAATACCATAAGAAAATCTTTGAAGGTTTAAGATGGATCAGTCATAGGAGTTCATATTATAAGGAACATTATCTGAAAATTTTCGTAATTTAGGATGGATCAGTCATAGAAGTTCATATAAGGAAAATCATCAGAAAATCTTTGCAGATTTAAGATGTTTCAGTCATAGAAGTTCATATAAGGAATATCATCAGAAAATCTTCGCAGATTTAAGATGGTTCATTCATAGAAGTTCATACAAGAAACATTATCAGAAAATATTCGGAGATTTGGGTTGATATAATCTACTATACATCATGGTTGGGAAATATTACGGTGATTATAGATATTTATAGGATGTTTTGCACAAGGATGATATTTATCGAATATTATCTATAATCACGTAAGAAATATTCCAGGAATTACTAAAATTTAGTTGATTCCCTAACAGTATCGAGGGAATATTTCAGGAATTAGTGAAAAATAGTTGATCCCCTAGAATTTATAAAAGAAACGATTATAAAAGAAAAATTGAAATAATCTGTGAAATATGAAACTATATTTATTTAACTATAACTTGAGTTATCATATTGCATAAAATTCATTAAAAACTCTACTTCTACTGTGTCCAGGATGGTCAGGTGGTTAGCGTCGCAAGCAGAAGTCAACAAGGTGCTGGTTCGAGACCCGGAACATCACTTCATTTATTTCTCCATTTCTTTCCATTTAATTTGTATATAACAATATGTTTCATTCAACTAATTCATGTAAAGTTCAACGTACACGTACAAATGCAGTATATGCTAGGAAATATTAATTTTGGTATTCTTCTATGATTATGGATGAAATCATATGATAGTATAGGAGTTTCCCCCTTTTAATTATAGGAGTGAACATGGTAGAAAATTTGGACATAAGCACCCCCAATTCTCTTCTATAATTATGGTAGAAAGGCTCCATTAATCTCCCAAAATCTTCTATGTCGCCCATATAATTTTCTCCCTGGGTTCTCGGGACAACATTATCTCAATAATGATAACGTTGAAGCAATAGTGAGACAATGTTACGACAAGAATAATTGTTACTTGGATTGTTCTTCACAGAATTTATATACTTAGCTTTTAAAAAATATAATGATAAAGGGGGGAAGTTATCATCTGATCCTATATTTTTAGAAAACTGTAGAATTAGATTTAGCATATCCTCGTAAAATCACGTCCTGACTGTAGTTTAATAACTGTAATTGAAAACTTCCTTCAAAGATCGTCATACTTCGTCAGACAATGTGAGGAAAGTTTGATCTCCAGAGATATTTGCTTAAAAAGATAACCCTCCCTTATTATCGCTAATTGGTGAAGTGTGCTATCTCTATCATTTTAGCAATAATACATTTTGGCAAATTAAAATTCCACAGATTATTTACAGAGCAACTTAGCACAGAAAACCGGTATCAGGCGGATTCGCCGAAAACGAAACCTAATTCTTCGAACCCTAATTTGTCGAACCGGAATCTTTGAATGCGACTTTGCCGAAAACAGATTCGGAAAAATTAGCCGGAAGACAAATTTTCGAAAAAACTTATATAAAACAAAATATAAAACTACATAAATGAAACGAAACAGCGAAATCATATTCCTTAGTTACACTAAATGATTTTTTTTCTGTCTCTTCGTACCAATCCTTACCTTACTCCCAATCCTTACTGTACTACATATCACAACTTTATCATTTTTAATTACTTAACTATCTTTTCTTGCCTTACTATTTATCCTTACCTTTCTATCTATCCGTACCTTAAAATCTATCCTAACCTCACAATCATTCCGTAACTTAACTGAAAATCTTTACCAATTACTACAAATCCTCACCTTATTACAAGTGATTATCTTATTACCAATTTTTACCTTACCACAAATTCTTATCACAATACAAATCCTGCTTACCTTATTAGAAATCCTTACCTTACTACTAAAGCTTACCTAACGACCTTACTACCAATCCTTACCATACGAACAATCATTCCCCTATCTATCTTTACTTTTTATCCGTATCATAGTATCTATTCTTACCTTATTGTTTATCCTTTCCATACTACGAATCTTTTGTCTTTACTTTCGATCCTTACCCTACTATCAAAAGTAGTAAAAGGGTTTTAATTTTGACTCAATTTTAGAATATCTAAAATAGGTACATTGTATACACTCTTGCTTTCAAATAAGATACCCCATTACCCATTACTATATTTCATGTTGTTTAAAATTGTTAGTCTTGAAATGCCTAACTATTAGTTATGTAAATATGTTCACAATATATCTCAGGCTTCAACGATTGCAGGTATCGATCGCTTGCATGAATAAATTTTTTTGAGTTAGAAGCATTTATTTCCATATCCATATTTTATATATACACTGTACGGTTCTAGGTGAATTGCTCGAAAACAATTGCTCGAAAGACAATTGCTTGAAAGACAATTGCTCGAACGAACATTGACTTAATGAACAATTGCTCGAATAACTAATTGTCGAATGATCAAATTGGTCACAGTGTCCAAATAAATAAAATTCAGTTAATCGTGAAGTTGGATCACTTAAATTAGCTACACCTAACCATCCTGGTTTCCAATTAGTAATTCATAATAACTGTATTTCATATTTTTAATCGCTAATTACTATCAAAATTAATACAGTTTTCGAATTTTAATCTTCCTGGTTTTCTTTTTTATTGAACAGGAATACTGCAGCATTTTTTGGTACTACAATTTTCATTTTTTCGTAAGTCAATAGCTTCAGTGGGCTCCGAGGAGATGTACTTGGGACTAGGTTAGGATTGTTAGGTTTTAGCAATTCCGGCTTTGGGAACTGTCGATTACAGGAGGGATCGGTTTTTCCCGAAACATTTAGCATGATCTGTGGTAATCGTGCCACATTTTATTTTTTCTCTTTTTGGTATCTATTATCTAGTTGACTATTCCTCTTCTTTTACATTAAGCAATTGATTATTCGAAATTTGATTATTTGAGCAATTGTTAGTTATATAAGTATTGTCGAAAGTCAGAAAATCATGAAGCGAAATCTCTTCGATTAACTGTACCTAAACGTCCTTGTTTCTAATTAGTAATTAATAATAACTTTATTTTATTTATTTTATATTATCTCTTCGAGCAATTAAGGTATTTGAGCAATAGTTCATTCGAGCAATTGTTCATTCAAGCAATCGTTCATTTGGTCATTTGCTCGTTCGAGCAATTGTTTTTCGAGCAATCGTCTTTTGAGCAATTGTTCATTCGAGCAATTGTTTATTCGAGCAATTGTTTTTCGAGCAATTGTTTTCGACCAATTGTCTTTCGAGCAATTTTTTTTCGAGCAATTTACCGGATACCACACTATACAGTTAGATATATGAAATAGCGAAGTGGTTCGAAATTAGTGGAATACAAACATAAATCGTAACAGTTATTTCAAATTCACATTATAAATGTGTTTTTTTAAGCATAAGATATAATTAATTATGATAAAACTACAAAATTCCAGATAATATTCTTTTTAATTAAAATAAATTTGATTATAAGATAAATTCATAATTCAGTAAATTTGTCCTCCGGCTAATATGTATTACGGTAAATCCTTTTTCGGTAAATTTAGTATTCGACAAAAGCGTATTCGGAAAATAAGTTTCGGTGAATTAGTTTTCGGTAAATTTGGTTTCGGAAAATCAGCCTAGACCCCAGAAAACCGTCACACATTATATAATTGTGATACGTAATTAATTTCAAGTAATTAAATGCTATTATTATGGCATCTATAAAATCTGTTCAAACGCAACCCCACAACCAGTTTTGAACAGTGGTATTATATCAAATTCGAAACAAAAGGCGATGATAATGATTAACAGGCTAATTTAGTCTAATAATTCATCTTACAACATTACAACAGTGCCTGCCTTCAAATGGCTTCGAACTATGGTTCCAACTTTACAAGATTTTGAGTTGTTTTCACATCTTCTTTTTTAGAGGGCACATACAGTATGGGCCACAAAAACTTTTCCGCTTTTTCAAATACTTGTAAATCGTTAGTCAATAGACGAAAAAACTGTATTTTGGTCTTTTTTTCTCCGCCTTTATTGCACTATTAACAGAAAAAACAATTTTGAACTGATGGAAATAGTTTAAGAACAGGTAAGCAAAGAGTGAGGGTATTTTTTTGGTCATTGCGCGAAGGTTATTCTTAGAGCTAACTCTGTGATTTTACTTATTGATAGGCATTAATTAAAAAATAAGGGAAAAAAAAATATAATGGTACACAATATAAAAAAGCATGCTTACCCTTCATCCTTGGAGGAAACTATTTGGAAATTGAACAATTTCAGTGAGTTTGATCTCATTGAAGTTTTCAGTTTGAATATTCGTTCTTCGCTTGTTCATTGCGTGGTTAAGGCCCGCTACATACTTGCAGTTTTAACACTGCGGGAAAAGGCCCTTCTTAAAATGTGTTTACACTTGCGTTTTTTTTTCATTTTTTATCGCTGATAGAAAAAACACATTGAAGTTTCACTTCAGCGATAAAAAAAACGCATGTGTAAACTCATTTTAAGAAGAATTTTTTCTCCATGCTGTTAAAATTGCAAGTTTGACGCGAGCCTTAACCCAGATGAAATTTATGAGAGTGTCTTCGATGATTTAAGAGCGTTTATGGCAGAGAGAGTGAAACGTAGACGAAACACCGATAAATTACCGATAAATTCTCATCGGAAATTGACTGTACAGGATTATCGAATGATCTTAAACGAATCATGATTGATTCTACTTCCTTGAATTAAAGAGGAGATTCCTTTGATGAATCTTCGGAGAGTTATGGAAGACTCATCTTCCCTGAATTACAACAGGCAGCTCGACCTCGTAGATGTATCTTCGGCGAGTTATGGAAGACTCTTCTTCCCCCAATTACAGCAGGCATGTCTTTGATGATCGTCAACGTGTTATGATAGACACATCGTCCCTCTAATTATTCCAGGAATGAATTATAGCAGACACGTCTTCGATGAAGATCAATGAGTTGCGACAGACTCATCTTCCGCGAATAATAGGCGACATTTTTTCGATGATATTCGGTGATTTGTATGAGTTATCATATACATTTAAAGGTGTCCGTGATTAAAAAATTGTAATTACAGTTACAGTATATATATATATAAATATAATACTATACATATTTTCCATCATTTAGAATGAAAATGGAAAGATTCAAAAAAAAAATTAAAATTCATTCATAAGAACTTTAAAAACACGCAGGTTATCATATTGAAAAATTTCAACCAAATCCTACTTCTGCCTTGTCCAAGATGGCTCAGTGGATATGTCGCTGACTTCAATTCTGCATGTGACTGCAGTCGCAGGAATGAGTCCCGGCCACACTACTTCATTTCTTTCTTCATTTTTCCATTTAATATGTATATAAAAATATGTAACATTAAACTAATAGATATAAAGCCAAACGTATGTGTGTACCCTACATGATATAGAGTAAAAAATAAAACAAAATCGTAAATACCTTTCAAATGATAATTTTTATTTTATTTAACCCTATAAATTGAATAAATCTGCTTTAAATCATGCTTGAATCGCCAATAATATTGAGGTGATTATGTGAATTGTTTTCGTATGAATCTTCCATGTAACGGTTTAAAATCGCACTTGAATCATTGTTGATTTAAATACGGTTACAGTCGGTTATGCATGTGCTTCTTCGATGAATCATCGATCATCCTGCCTTATTTTATGCGAAACATCTTGGATTAAACGGACACTTCTTCGAATATTTATCGATGATTCATCGTCAATACGCCGATTCATGTTTAGGTACTCTTCCAAAAATCGTCTAAAAATCGGCTTTAAAAATCAACTGGGTAACCATGCAATTAACAAGCGAAGAACAAATATTCGTAGTGAAAACTTCACTGAGATCAAAATGTCACTGCAGTTGTTCTATTTCCAAATAGTTTCCAATGAAGAAATGTAAGCACCCTGTATTATAATGTCTACCCTTAAAAAAAAATTTCTTTCATTTACTGCCTTTTAGTAAGTAAAATCACAGAGTTAGCTCTAAGAATAACCTTCGCGCAATGACAAAAATAATCACCCTCATTCTTTGCTTACCTGTTAATTAACTATGTCCTTCAGTTAAAAATTGTTTTTACCTATTAATACTCTAATAAGAGGCGGAGAAAAAAAGACCAAGATACAGTCTTTTCGTAAATTAGCTAACGATTTACAAGTATTTGATTTGAGAAAGTGGAAATATTCTTGTGGCCAATACTGTATTAAAGGTCCCCGCCACACTAAATTATTTTTTTTCTAGAAATGCTTCAAATTTGTGAAGTTAAGGTTATATAACACATTACAATGAACAGAAGAAAAAATTATTGATCATGTATTTTCTTCGTAATAAATTATTTAAGAAATTATTCACGCTGAAAGGTCACTGTCTGACATTTCTATTAGATTGCTAGATTCAATAGCTAGAAGATCAAGAACGGGAAACAACTTTATCACGTTTTATCGTAAATTTAATCGTAATTTGGTACATATGTACGATTTTAGGTACACAATGTTTTTAGGGTAATGGTATTTAGGTAACGGCATAATAGTCATTTTTAATATGTCTATCAGCCTAATTATGGTTTTGAATTATTCAGAGATATTCTGATTTTTTCTTTTCTTGCAATTTTGAGGGAAGAAGGAAAATCACAACAATAACTTAAATTGCATATGATAATAGATAGAACCAAATTTGAATAGGTTTGCAGTTTTATAATCAGTAACCTTAGTTCTGATAAATAGAGAAATAAAATATAAATACAGGGGAAGATTCGAAACGACTTTTTAAACATATAAAAAAAGTCATATATTTAACCAGCAGCTAATTTCTCTCTCTTCACTTAATGCGATTAATTATGGCAAACAATCTCGTAGATTGAGGATAGGCTTTATATAATTCTGTATAAATATATAAGTCTGTTTCAAAATGTTAATTGTTAGTTTTATGAAGCAGAGTTGCACATAACAAATATACGTTGGCTAATTCCAAACGCTATTGAATTAACTAAAACAAATGATTAATACTAATTAAATTATAGATATACACAACTAATTTGCTACCAATATTATAGATACAATTCTTCACAAAACCTAATTTTCTGTATGTATAAATTAAATGCTAATTATTTGATACTTTAGCAATAGAGTATTACAGAGTCATACCATATTCCACATGTTCAGCTCATTTCTTCCTTCCAATTACAAATGGCCAGGCATAATTTAAGCAGAATAAAAGTGTGCACCGCGCCGTAAAAATGCTCCTTACTCTCTTTCATCAGTCGCCTCATAGTTTGCAATGTTAGCTTCCAGGAGAGAGGGAGCGATATTCACAGCTACCAAAAGAAGATTAGGTTCATAAAAGAAGATTTCACCTATAGAATTGAAGGTTGTGAATGGTGAAAATGTTTGATGTATTGGTAAGAAGATCCATTGAAAAAATTCCAAAATATTTTATAATATATCAGACACTCATAAAGTTATTAGATCTAAATTGTATTAACGATTCATAATTAAAGAGGAGTTTCTTCAGAATTCGAATTTTGACAAATGACATTGAATTCAATGAGGTTTATTTTTCATACCATTAATTAAGACTATAAAGTAATATAAAAACTATTCAACAAGTTCATGAAGTGTAAGTTAAATGCGCTGAAAATTTCTCCAAATGCCGACATACTGATTAAAGACTAATTATTACAAATATCGAAACTCTTTTACAGTTTTTATTTCATAAATACCTATAAGTTTATTGACTAATATCACTCATAAAACATTCAAGTAATGAATAATTTGTAATTACATTTTAATTAGTTTAAAATTTAATTGTAAACTGTTTTATTTTATAATATGTTTATAAAAAATACTGCGGAAAAGTGAATTGTGAATAAAATAAGCATTTATATACATTTTAATTTTCCTAATGGAGAGCATTGATCAAGAGTAGAAAGTATTTTCTTGTGGCACTGTCATCTCTAGAGCTATAATGTCCCGAGCTTTGAATTAATGGCAGAAATAAAAAAAAATGAATTCACAGGATAAACCTTAGCGATAAAAGCCGCACTGCAAATGATCTTTATATATAACTTTCGAGATAAAATATTTTTCTACTGAATAGTCTTATTTCGTAAATATATTTTGATAATATTATTCATCGATTTATAATAATGTACGATTCTACGTGTAAGATAACAGAATATATAGTTATCTTTTATTTTATATTATTATACCAGTGACAAAGAATATGAAATGATAGATAGCTTATCATTAACTTATGATAAGGGAATTAGATACATTGTAATTTTATAGCTTGGATTTTATTATACATATCCCGACTAAGAAATACAGTAGAACTCCTTTAAAATGAAATCCTGTTTGGTAAATGTAGAGTTCTGAGTGAGGAAGTACATGTATAGAGACCATTTTTCGTTGGCCTGTTATAAAATGACCATTATTTTTCCAAAACTGATGGCAATGCACTATACAGTATACAGGTTATTTCTCAACTCAGGACTCTACATTTACTTATCAGTAATTAATTTAAAATTATATCTACTGCACGTTTTAAACAATGAAAAACATTCGGAATAAGTATCACAACTATGTAGTTTTTGAATTCAATTGTAATTTTACACCTGTTTAAACGCACTTTTACAATACAAGATACAATTATATTTTAATACATCCAATTTTAAAACCGATATTAGGAGGGAGAAAATAGAAGCCAAATCAGATTTTTAATTTAGGACGCTTTATAAACATTAATGTATTATTAAATACTAGTATGTACCCGTGCAAAATGCACGATACCGTGTCTGGTATATAGGGGAGAACCGGTAGCATTTGGACAACTCGTTTAAACTTGTTCATAATTGTTGGAACCACCCCTTATTGCAACTGAAAGTGTGCGATGTGTTAACCGTCAGCTATTTGAAAGATCCAATGCGGAGATGTAGTATTTCGTCCCCGAGGGGTAATTTACTGTTTTCTTCAATATTGATGTAATATTTCGTGATTCGATTTGATCGTGTCTGGACTATATGAATACGAAACTGATTCTCAATCTTAAAGGTATGAATTATATCAATATATTTTGTTATGTTTGGTGTACTAAAAAATAATACAAATGAAAATAGAAAAATGGTGATGATTTTAATTATGAAGTGTCATTTGGGATGAATCGGACACTTCTTAGGTTGGTTCGGACGGTGTCCGAACCTTCACTGAGAGAAATCGTGATGCACCTAAGTGCATCACGATGCTATAAGTGCATCACGTTTGACTTGTAATTTTTTCCAATACTTGATATGTATATAAGTTTCGGTTTGAAAGTTATGCCCTTTCTAATTTGGTTAAAATATTGAAAATTAAATTTAATTATGCTTTCAGTTCATTAATGCGTTCATTAACCTAATATTTAAAACCTAACTAAGTGAGTGAACTTGTTCACTATAAATTCTTCCTTCAACAATCTAATTCACTAACATTCAATATTTCTCATAATCAAGTAAAATTATGAAACTTTCTATCAAGTGATAAACAGTTTTCCTGCTCAGTTCTTATTAAAACACATCTACCTTAGTAAATAGGTAGCATATAATGTAATTTCAAGCCTTGTTTAGATTATATTAGGTTATAAACATCAACACTTTGTAGTTTCATAACCGAAGTAACTAGAGATCTTACGCGGTCTGCCAAATAAACAATCCAAACCTATTCTACACATTAATTAATATTAACATTCACACTACGACCGACATCAATTGTGTGCTCGATAATTTACTATTAAGGGTAGAATTAAAATAAGAAATTTAGATTCACAGTAATATTTAGTATGAATATATTAATTGCCAGAAAGGGATCTAAACTTTTTTCTAGAAGAGCGTCGATTGTCGGCTTGCCGCCAAATTCAGTTAGATCTTGGCTTATAGAAATCGTCCGCTGGTTAAATTATCATTCTTGAAGGGAGATTAAATTTATAGGTCAAAATAAAGGCCCGTTTAATGCTTGTTTAAGAGTAATCCTTGGAAAAATGGGAAGAGTGACTCGACGGACATCGGACGTGTGACTCTCCCTAAAGGCAAAATTTGGTATTCGTGAGTAACTAAAGATCATTTCAAATAAGTAGGTAGTTATACATGATCACTTAGGTATTTAAACTCCGTTCAAGATCTTGTATCTACTCAATTGATAACTATATCAGTGACTGATAGTGTAGGCTAGGGTACCGTAGATAATCCTACCTATAAGGTAGCTAGGATTTTTTTTTTCTCCATTTAATTTTGAAGTTAGGTAGGTAGGCCGTCTTTATTATAATATTTTTTTCTGAAATTTCGTGAACTCACTATAACTTATTATGGATTCATGGTATTCATCAGTTTCAACTGAAACTGAAAATATTAAAGAGCTAGGAGATGAAGGTGTTATCTCATCAGTTGAAGAAGATAGTAGCAATGACATTGACATGGAATCAGGATACAAAGATAAATTAGCCAGAAAGAAAAAATCAAAAAATAGAGATGAAGCAATTCCAGAAACAATTTTGCCATCCACTGCTAGTAACTATTATGAAAATAAAAAGGATAGGATATCAGGCTCCTACAAATATCCAACAGAACAGAATGGTAATGACTCCAAATATAGAAAAATCAATATAGATGACTCCAATTTAGCTCTAAGTATTTATTCTAATAAAGATGATGAATATCAGACCATCCCTGGAACAGACAGTTCAATGATCAGAATGCTACAAAATGACTTTGCTCCAGTTGATGATGAGGAGTATGAAATAATCTCCAGAAGGAAAAGAAAGAAAGTATTTTACTCATTGGACACACAATCGATGACAACAAACTACCCCACCTCAACACACAGCAGTGATATGAGGAGTAGTTCAAGCTCTTATGCGAATACTCTTAGTAGGTCAATAAATACCAACCAAGGAACATCAGGACTCTCACAGAGAGAAGAAACAAATCCTGGCACCCATGCCAATGAGTTGAGGGATGAATGCACTTCTATTATTGTTGAACCAATTATAGATGGTGCACAAAATATCTCAAAATTCTTCTCTAATGATAAAGATATTGCTCTCTTCCTACATAACTCAGTTTTCAGAAAAGTACAAATTGATAGAACATCAAAAAACTTCAAAAAGAATCTCCTTATAGTCAATATTAATAACTATAATCCAAATGCCTTGAATGAAATACTCAACATAACCAATTTTGGACCATGGAGAGTCAAATGCAGATTACCTATTTCACAAGAAAATGTAAGAGGAGTAATAGGACCAATAGGATCCGAAACAAAAGATGAAGAAATAAAAGAAGAAATATCAAAGCAGTTCCAAAATTTGATAGATGTACAAAGAATATATAAAGGTAAAGAAAAATCACCGACACTTTGCGTAAAACTGACATTTGCAGGGCAAAAACTTCCTGATGAAGTTAGATTGTATCACCAGATATACAGAACTAGGATCTTTGTGGCCAAACCCTGGCAATGCTACAATTGTCAGAGATTTGGTCACAATGCCCAAGATTGTAGAAACCAAAGCATTTGTGTGAGATGCTCTGGTAAACATAAATCAGCAGATTGCACATTCAACAATACTGATCAGGTAACCAACAAATGCACAAACTGTAAAGGAGATCATCCTGCTAATTACAGAGGATGTGAAAAGATAAAAATGGCCCAAAATATTGAAAAACTGAGGGCATATGAAAAACTTTCATATAAAGAAGCCCTTCTAAACACAAAAACCCAATATACAGCAAGTATTAAACCAAAGAAACAAATAACAAAAGAATACCACTCAACCCAAGAGAATACTCAGAATAACCTAGTAAACCGCACAAAAATAATAGAAAAAAAATCTATAGGAACTCAAACAAGCTCAACTGGAAATAGAGCTCCATCAGTAGACTCCAATCTTATTGCAAATATCACAATTTTCACATCACAATCCTTGTTAGTTGGTTTCCCATTTGCATTAGTTTTAGTTTGTCTTTGATTTTTTGTATCTAATTGTTTTTCCTTTGGCCTAATAGTGAAAGGCCAAGAGTTCTCACTTTCCATCATAGTTTGTTCAGGTTCATCCATGAATTTTGCTGCATCAATTTTGACTCCCATTACATCTTTAACTATGTTTGCTATCTTTGAAGAATTGTTCATGGTTTCAGCTCTCTTAAGATTTACAATTAATATTGGATTGATCAAATGGACACAACAGGTAAAGGACATTTTCTTTTTAAAATTTAAAAGTGTATAGGCTACTGGCCATGGACCTCTCTGAATGAGAGGCCCATTGAGTCAGCACTAGCCAAAATGAATATAGGACATGCTGGGTTAAATGAACATAGATATAGATTCAATATGAAAGAGACAAATTTATGTACATGTGGGAAAGTAGAAAGTATAGAACACTATTTGTTCCAATGTCCAAAGTATGTTATGTCTCGAACAAACATATACCTAAAGCTAACTGATTTAAATGTCCCTGTGACCTTGCAAAATATTCTTGGAGGAGGTGATTATGAAAACGCTATTCAGGTAAAAATAATAAGAGGTACATCGCAATACATAAAGGAGACACAGCGTATAACGGACCTGTAGATAAACTTTTGTATGCTAACTACTAACCTTCTTTATAGTATGTATGTGCTTGAACATGGATTCTATAAAATCCAGGCCTGTAAATAAAATATAAATGTTATAATTAATATTTAAAGATTTATGGTGACAAATGCCATTACTGAGACACAACTCTTGCATTTTTGAACAAATTGATAAGCTATAGGATAGGAAAATAATATAAGCAAATTAGCAAGAGAATGTGCTCAGTTTAAGAAAAGAAAAAAATTGAAATACATGTATAGACATCCTAATTTTATATGCTGTGGTCATTAAAGTAGAGTAGTGTAGATATGACACAGTATAGCTAATGTATAAATCATGAAAATAGAGTTCCCATTACTGAAGACACCCACCTATAGTCATCATTGCCTCGCCTCAAGGCACGGCGACTGCAATAGTGATGTCAGTGAGGATGTTATCCCTGTCTAGACAGTATCCCCTTCTAGTAATCTATTTTTGAACTGACTAATTGTTATCTGGGAGGGAACTAGAACTGACTGTACTGCTGCTAGGAAAAAAAAAAAAAACATATGTATATATATATATCAAGACATATTATAGCTAACATGAATTAATAAAAATGTTTTCTTTTACAGGTTCACATCTAAATAAAGACTTGAGGCGCATGGTTCCTTCCACTTACACTTGTGAGCGAACCGAGTCCTCGTTAAACTGAAGAAGAGAGAGAGAGAGAGTTAGATCTTGGATACTCTGGTGACAAGTGATAAGTGCGATAAAGTGAATCAAATTTGATTATAACCTATCATTCATTATGTATAATTGCTCTCTTTGCCTCTATGAAACTAGGTACATTAGTATCATATTCAGACACTATTCACAAGAACACGAAAATAAGCC
Organism: Caprella mutica; assembly: GCA_947561585.1. Classification (NCBI taxonomy): domain Eukaryota; kingdom Metazoa; phylum Arthropoda; class Malacostraca; order Amphipoda; family Caprellidae; genus Caprella; species Caprella mutica. The sequence continues at coordinate 36,669 of CANNZV010002004.1, forward strand.
TAATTTTATTTTGTCTTGTGGTATCAATGGGTGCACAAATAGGTACAATGTTGTATCTTCATATAAAAAACACTATTACAGAAAACATAATGATAAGAAATGCATTGTGCCTAATGAAAATGAACAGGAATTAATGCTAGGCAATTAAGAAGTTGAACCTGTATGTGAATTTGGTGACAGTGTTCATGATGTACATGGTGAGCAGGAAACTCAGGAAAGTGATAAAAGTTTAAATGAAATTATAACTTTTTTATTGAAATTGAGGGAAAAGCATCTCGTTACTGATAAAGCTGCTGTAGAAATTGTATAGAAATTTGAGGATATAATTTCTCGATGCTTAGAGGACACGCAAGGTTTGCTAAAAGAAATATTATCAAACAATTTTAAGAGTGATTTTTTTGTTAGGTCTAACCATGATAAATTATTAAGACCTCTTCTCTCCCTCCATAAGAATCTCAGTGCATGCAACTCGACATATAAGCAAAATTTGATCTTCAAAAAGAATGGTTTTACTGAACCTAGAGAGATCCCCTATGGAGAAGATAGGGCTGTCTATATTCCCATTAAGGAAACTTTATCCAGCCTGTTGTCCAAGTAGGATGTTAGGTCTTATATCCACAATGCAGAAAGTGGTCAGAATAGAGTCAACTCATTTCTAAGTGGTAGCTATGCCAAAAATAATCATTTTTTCAAATTGGAAAATGCTTTGCAAATTGAATTGTATGTGGATGACTATCAAATTGTTAACCCACTAGGAAACAAAACTAAGAAGCATAAGATTTGTGCATTTTGTTTCAGCTTGGGTAACATCCCTGTCAAATTCCGCAGTAGACTGTATACATTACAATTATTACTTTTAACTGAAAGTAGAAATACTAAGAAATATGGTATGGCATGTGTTTTGAGATCTTTTGTCGAAGATATGAAATCTTTAGAAACTGAGGGAATCTCATTTACCATCAACAATATGACTTATCATTATTTTGCTACCATCTCAGTGGTTGTTGCGGATAATTTAGCTGCACATCAGATTGGGGGATTTAATGAAAGTTTTTCTGGTCTCCGTATATGTAGATTTTGCAATGCCACAAAAGAAGGCATAAAATCTGAATTTAAAGAAAGTAAGTTTGAATTGAGAACTATTCAAACTTACAATGAAACAGTGAAGATGGTTGTTGAAAATCCACAGTTATCTACTGCTTATGGTTTGAAAAGTAGTAGTGTCCTCAATGAGCTCAGTAATTCTCATATTTGTTGGGGATCTCCCTCTGATATTGCTCATGATATTTTTGAGGGGTTCGCAATTGATTTATTACAATCTCTTATCCAATAATACTGTATTCAGAAGAAGTTTTTTCTTTACAATCATTGAATGAATCTATTAAAAAATTTCCTTATTGCAAAACATGTGATCGAAACCAACCAGCCAATCTAAATCTTGTCAACAGAGAAATTAGTATTAAACAAACATGTGGCATCTACTCATAAGGATTTTCCCTTTATTGGTGGGTCATTTTGTACCAGAAGAAGATGAGAATTGGAAAAACTTCATAGATTTCTTAGAGGTATTGGATTTTATCTTGGCTCCTTCTTTGAATAATGGTGAAATAAATCACATGACTGAATTGATTTCACATTTTCTTGAGGATTTTTTTGCTCTTTATCCAGATCTCTTCAGGAAACCAAAATCTCATTTCTTAATCCATTATGGTACTCAATACAAATATTTTGGTCCTCTTGTCAATTATTGTACCCTAAGATATGAATCAAAGCACAGTTATATGAAGTCAACCATGAAAATGACTAAAAATTATCGCAATCCATGTAAATCAATGGCAATGAAGCACCAATATCTTCAATGCCTTCATCACATGACTGATGATTACCTCCACTCTTCAATTGACTTCTCTAAAAATGAGGAAATGATAAGGTACAATGATTTAGAAATTGAGATTCAGTTTGCCCTGAGTGAAAAATTTGGCATTCTTGAGTCAATTAGAAATGTGGAACATGCGACCTATGAAGGCATTTCATACTCAACTGGCACTGGCGTGATTTCTGCTTATGATAGGAACTGGGGAATCGGAGGCATCAAATACATTATTTACATAAACTGTGAAATCTACTTTGTGCTGCAGAAATTGATCATATCTTAATCCCGGCATCTTCATTGCTATGTTTCAAGTAAATCTTCCATTTATTTTGTTAAAAATATTAAAAATCTTCTTTCTCCATTCCCTCTACCTCTCTATACTGCCAGTGAAAATAAACATTTATTGATCTTCAGGCACTATATCCAAAATTAATTAAAAATGTTTGGATATATAGCAGAATATGCTGGACGGAACTTATTGATTCAAACTGATAGTAAAGAAAACTTCATCGAGAATGTAGTCAGTGAATTTGAAAAAAAAAATCTACAAATATGTAGTAAAAATATTATTTTAAATATGTATAATAGTGATTTGAAAATCTACCATGAAATAGACCCTCTGCAACTACCAGACAGTACTGTTCTTATTAAAGTTGTTGATAAGAGCATACATAGTAATGTTCAAGAGAGTGTTAGTGACCTTCCAACAAGTGTTAGTGTTCTCCCATCTGCAGTTGTGAATTCTCAACCTGGACCTTCACATCTGAATGAAAGGTATGTTACTTATCATGTCACCGTATTTTATGTATTAAAATTTAATGATAGCTAGTAGTAATTTTCAGAAGGATATTCCATGTTCGATATTTGTGTCAGGTAACTAAAGATTCATATTCTGTGGCCTCTATAATTTCCTCTTTATTCTGTGCAAGTCTTTGCATTTAGATAAGTTGAGACTAGCAATGGAACAGTATTCTAACTTATGCCAATGCTGATTTCAATTTCTTGAGTGAAAAGACCAATGATTAATATCCATCTAGTTAAACTCACTCAAATCTTTCAGAGAATCCATATTTAAGCAATTTCTCTATACAGTTCACTGGATAAAACAGTAAAATGAAATGCTTAATTTTGTAGCTAATAAACTGAATAAACAAATATGAATCATACAATCCTAGCAAAATTATATGACTCTTAAACTCTCTATTTATCTCTACAAATGAAAAGTCAACTCAATTCATCTCTTAAGTGATTAAATTATAATAATTTCTCTACTATTTATCATTGTAGTGTAGGAGAAAATTAGTTATTTTTTCCATTTTCAATTGAACTGCTCAAAATGGATATTTCAAATTCACAAATAAAATGGTGAGAAAGCATTCCTTTTTGCTTTCTGAATCACTAGTATTTCTGAATATAAAACTGGCCTAAGATTCAAAGATAAGATAAGAAATAGTTTTCTAATGGTTGTTGACCTAAAACCTACAATAGACCTGATGGTGTAAAATAGTCAGAGATAGACTTCTTGCTATCTCTTTATAACTTATAAGATTAGCGCAATTAGTTAGGTAGTTCTTTCTATGATTCAATCAATTTATAATTAACTATCAGCAAAGTTTGTTTATATCTATTTTGACCTTTTCATTGGAGATTAAATCTTTATTTGGAAAAAATCTGAAAAGGAAAATGGAGAGTTTAAGAGCCATACTTATTTACTTGGTAGTAATATCTAGTATCAATACTAGTATACTACTAAGATGACTAATAGCAATGCCATATATAAGCATCTGTAATAGCTAAATACATCAGTTTCATGAAGTTATTTGACTGTATTCATGAACCTTGTCATATTATTTTAAATTTCTGTTATTATTATTTATATTACTAATAGATTAATATGACCATTGGGTGAAGCAAAAGCCAAACTCATTATTTCAATTTAAAGATTTGTATATAATTTATTTTAAATGGAGTTTGTATCTGCAGTTGGGAGAAGAACCCTGTGTTCTAATAATAGCTAGATATTTTTGTTATGTAATAGCTCATTCTAGTGTCGAGAAAGTTTTCTTCTGACACTATTTACAGCTTCAATATCTTTACTCTTGAGATTTCAATATAAAACTCAATTACTTTCTTCTACAATCACATTATTCCTGTGCCCCTTATTGATTTGATAAAAAAATGTGAAGGCCTGACAATATATATATTTTTTCAGTGTCTGTGATGAAGGCACTCGAGTTTCGTGGCCTAATGTTTTTCAAATTAATGAGAAAAAAATGTCAGCAATTATGTTGCTGATGTTGGTGTTAACTTTTAGATGTAAGTTTATGCAAGTTTTACCTATTTATTTGACTTCTAGCTAACTATGAATGGGAAGATCATCATTAATTGATACTTTTAATTTTCTTTTCAGTCATATGGCTAACTATTGAAGAGGATAGCTTGGCAAGAGAAGTAATTTTCATTCTTAGTGTCATTCCAGCCACCCATCTTCAAAGTCTTCTGATGACATTATGTTTTAGGTGCCAACACTTTTTGAAGGCGATGGATGTAACATTTTAAACTATTCCAAGTTTTGAATTTGCTATATTGCAAGGAGTGCTGAAACATTCTTACATCACTGTGAACATCATTGTACGATATTCCTTCAATGTATGATTTGGTGAGTTGTTTGGAGAAATAACTACCTGTGAATATTGAACAATTCAGTTCATATGAACTACTAAATGACTTTTTATTTCTTTGGGTAGGAAATAAAGGAAGCTTTATTTGGGCCTTTATAAACATAACTATATATAAATTTTTCTTTAATCCTCGAGTTATAATCTAGTTGCTGTTTCTCCTTTGAAGGTGTGATCTCAAATTTAGTCATCTATTAAATGAGGTTATTTTGTTAATTTTTATTTAAAACTGTCTCATTGATTTTTCAGGGTAACTATGATATAGTAATATAGTAAATTAGTTCATGCCCATGTCCAACATAATGAAATAAAAATGCAATTTGACAATGTATCATATCGCTTGTTTGCAGCAACAACGTCATAAACACAAAAACATGTACTATAGAGTTATCCATATTGACATATAAATCATAAAATGCTGATTATTTTGGTTAAAAAAATCATCATTGAAACTTTGAAATGTTTCGCTAGAGAGGCTAAATGTCCTAACGATATACCATTAATTATACGTACATTACAAGTACTAACATGCCTCCCCTGAAAAACAGCTTTTTTGAAATTATGACACTGTTCTTGCAAACAAGCGATATAATTTGCCTTGTACTATTACATTATAACAATAGTTAAAGTGCCTTTAGTACAGTTAGGTATTTACAACAGCTTTTCTCTAAATAATTATATCGTTAATACCTTCTAAACTAGAAGGGACAGTGCTGCAATCAAATTCAAATAATATTGTTGAGTATCTGGAGTTCAGTATCTCCAGTTTAGTATCTGGAGGTAAATATCAAAACATTAAAGAATTCAAGATAAATTATTTGATACAGTCAAACGTAAAATACAGGAAAAACTTTTAGAATCTTACTAAAGTTGCTTGCAATGTTTCGCAAAAAATCTCCATGAGAATATTTTTCATAATGGGCTGTAATCTTCTTTAATCGCTTTTTCCTGTGTGGTAGAGGCTGATGACCAGAGCAATGTTGAGTCATCCGGCAGTCCTGATATTTAATTTCTGTTTTAATTAAGTCAAAGAACTTCCAAATATGTGGATGTGAACAGCCACACAATGAGAAAAACTGTCTGTGCAAAGCTTCGACGATGTTATTAGTTCGAGGTTGATTGTCATTAGTTCAATAGTGGGTGTTCCACAAAGATACTTGAAATCTTGGAGGCTGACTTGTTTTACGATATTGCCTCCCAATATAAACATCCTCAAAATAATTCAATATCTGAACTCCTCCTTCTGGCATTAGAACAGATAATGTGTAAAACACAGTTTCAATATCGTCAGTAGGAGGAACAAAAGATAATGCTGCTATCATGCGCATCTAACTGTAAAGTCAGCATCTTCTTGATACTTTATTTGTAAACAGCATGCCTTCTAAACTTATTAAAGTCTATCTGTCTGCATTCAGAGGGGGATTTTGTCCGGAGAGGGATTTTGTTAGGAGGGGGGATTGGTCTGGAGGGGGATTTTGTCCGGAGGGGGATTATGTCCGGAGGGGGATTTTGTCCGGAGAAGGCTTTTGTCCGGAGAGGGCTTTTGTCCGGAGGGGGCTTTTTTCACGAGGGGGAATTTGTCTTGTTCCCGCTCAAGACATACGGTCTAGCTTTGCACCAAATACTCCAATACTTTCGAAAGGAAGAAACAACTGTTATGATTTGAACCAAGATCATATCAATAACTTCACCATTTTATTGACGTAAAATATTCACTTGATGAAGTTTATGTATTTTGGGAATATTATCTCTTTCATTTTCAATGCATGGAAGTTGTTATTTTTGTGACAAGTGTTATTTGAAACATGAAAAGATTTTTATTTATATAATTTTCAATGCATGCGAGTTGTTACTTTTGTGACGAATGTTATTTGAAACATGAAGAGATTTTCGTTTTCTTGTAAACAAATGGTGAGGTTTTTTTATTCACATATATATATATTAGAAAGCGTTAATTTACTGTATATTATATATATATATACGCGCCACAGTTCATACGCTGCATACGATTGTTGCCTAGCAACGCACTTATGCACGCACTCATGACACTGACATTCACACCTCCATAGCGTGCATACCTACTCAGCTCACCACCTCCATACGCCTTACCACCACCTCCACTTATTGTTGCGGTGAGTAACATTTATTTCACTTATTTGCTTGTTATTTTTATTTTGAGTTGATAATTCCTATCTTGTGTTTAACTATGGATGTGTAAATATCAAATGGAGGTTTTTATGAAAAAAAAGTAACGAAAAGTCAATTTAATAAGATTTTAAAAGAATTTTATTGAGGACTGGTCCATGCGCGCCTGTCCCTAGGTTAGTGAACAAACTTTTGAGGGCTAGCTTACTAGTTAAATCTAGAGAGGCCTGGTTGTGGCTCGGAGGATGGTGAAATAGGAGCAGGCTCAGTGAATGATGAAGTAGGAGAAGCCTCTGTGGCAAGTGAAGTAAGAGAAGACTCGGTGGATGGTGAAAAAGGAGAAGCCTCGATACCGATAGAAGTAGGAGAAGGCTCGGTGGATGGTTAAGCAGGAGCTGGCTCGGTCGATGGTGAAGCAGGAGAAGGCTCGGTGGATGGTGAAGCAGGAGAAGGCTCGGTAGAGGATGAAGTAGGAGCAGGCTCGAAGGATGGTGAGGTAGGAGCAGGCTCGGTGGCGGGTGAAGTAGGAGCAGGCTCGGTGAATGATGAAGTAGGAGGAGCCTCGGTGGTAGGTGAAGTAAGAGAAGACTTGGTGGATGGTGAAAAAGGAGAATCCTAGGTGCCGGTAGGAGAAGGCTCTGTGGATGGTGAAGCAGGATCAAACTCGATGGATGTTGAAGCAGGAGCAGGCTCGGTGGATGGTGAAGCAGGAGCAGGCTTGATGGATGGTGAAGTAAGAGCAGGCTCAGTGTATGGTGAAGTGAGATCAGGCACGATGGATGGTGAAGTAGGAGAAGGCTCGGTGGATGGCGCCTTTTCTACTTGGTTGCGATGATATTGATTTGAACTATTCTCAGCATATTCTGGAAAAGCGCCGTCTTTTCTACTTCACCAATAATAATAAATTAGAAACATTCTTTTCTAATTTATTCTCATCAAATTCTGGATCATTTCTGGATCTCATTGTGCCATCTGACAGCGTCGTGGGAGGAACATTATACAATTTAGCAGCTTTACGTACTGATTTTCCATTTTTCCAGACGTTATATGCCTGTTAAACATCACAGGAAGAATACTGTTTCGTTCTTTTACGTGTATATACTCGAGCCATATATTAAAATGAATATAGAGGTGAAATCGTACATAATGGGGTGAAACCATACCGAGGAGGATGTGCCCGTACATTTTTGTACGATGACATTCCACACCGCAATTTTATTTTTAGATTGGTGTACATCAGATACTAATGAGTTTTAACTAAATATAAATATTTGCATACTTAGAGAATATCCTAATGAATACTATTATTCGATATAAAGTTTTTAGATAGTATATTGTAATTGCTATGGCTTAGCTCAAGTAGTGAGAAAATAACATTTTAGTGCTGAAAATATATGATCTCTCTCCGAAAGATTATACTACACCTTCACGTGCTGAAACTTATTTCAAACTATTTGATATTATAATGTATAGGATAACTCAAATTTCAATGGTTTAGAACAGGGGTGGGCAAATGCAGCACTCGGTGCTATTTTGGCACTCAAAACGGCACCACTGCCCACCCGGGAAATGGTGCTTTATTTTCTTCCAAAGAAAATTAAGAATTTTTAGCCCTGATTGCTTTATAAATTAATAGGATAATATAGAAGTGCATGGTCAACTAATTGAAGAACAGTATATTTGTAATGAATGACCTTGATACTTTGATAGTAAATTTTATCCCTTAATAAGGATTTTTTTGTTTATTGTTACAATAGTGCCGGTATTTAATTTATTTACCTCTGTCTCTTTTTATCGGGATCAGTTAAATTTACATCTTTCTTACGCTTATCTTGGGATATTCAAACACTGTGATAAATATTTATGCAATCATTTTCAATTCCCATTTCTAATACGTTAGGTAAGTAATTTATCCTGTGAATTTATGAGTTACTTATTATTACTTATGCAAGATAGCTTATTTTGGTTTTTATTGTGATATTTTCACATGAAGAATTTTTTTTTATTTATCATATATTAATTCTTTTTAATGCAAATGATAAATCTACTACCAATATTTATGCTCAAAATATGTACCATTGTACATGTTCGTACTTCAATTAAATATACCACCTCATTATGTAATTACTGAGTATCCAAGCAATTTAGAAAACGAAAAGAAAATTGGCACTGAAATTTCATCTTTCGGCACTGAAAAACACAATGTGTGCCCACCCCTGGTTTAGAACATAACAGGTGTTGAGTTATGGTCCTTTACGGATTCACCCGCTGTACGAAATCACCTGGTTCTCCCCTAAGCCTTACTATATATTTTATTTTTCATTATGTGATTATTTGATTAATGTTTAAGGTTTATAAATTGTATTTATTTATACAGCTATCTTAATTATACAAAAAAATGAGGATGCGTACGACATTATTCTATTCAAATTGATGACGTCACGGGACGGAAAAACAGTCCTTATTGGTACTTAATTAATATGAAAATCAATGTAAAATTGGATGTTTATTGCCCTAAATATTGAATAATATAGGAATATATGCAGGTTACAGTGCATTTTGCGCGGGGAACATCTAGTTGATATACAGTTGTGAAGCGAGCCTTAACCATGCAATGAACATGCGAATAACGCATATTCATAGTGAAAACTTCGATGACATCAAAATGTCACTGAAGTTGTTCAATTTCCAAATAGTTTCCAAGGAAGAAGTGTAAGCACTCTGTATTATTATGTCTACCATTATAATTTTTTTCCCTTTTATTCCCTGCCTTTTAGTAAGTAAAATCACAGAGTTAGCTTTAAGAATAACCTTCGCACAATGACAAAAATAATCATCTTCACTCTTTGCTTACTTCTTCTTAAACTATGTCCATCAGTTAAAATTTTTTTTTTCTTGTTTATAGTACAATAAGAGGCGGAGAAAAAGAGACCAAGAAACAGTATTTTCGTGCATTGATTAATGATTTACAAGTATTTGAAAAAGAGGAAACATTTTTGTGGCCCATACTGTATATTAGAAGTTGAAGTTAGAAATTACTCTTTCACTCAAAATTGCCGCTTACAAATGAAAACAAAACAAAGTTGTAGAATCTCACTTCAAACGCATTAAATCGTATATTTTCGTATAGAGAGAGGATATGAGATTACTCAGCCAACAAAAACCGACCAGACATTGCATTATTGCTCTGATAACAACATTCAGAGAGACATGAACAACTTCAGACAGAAGCGTTACGAAAGACAGTAAAGAGTGTTTTTCCGTCCAGTGACGTCGACAATTTGAATAGAATAATGTCGTTTGCATCCACATTTTTTGAATAATTAAGATAGCTGTATAATTAAATACAAATTACAAACCTTAAACCTCAATCAAATAATCACATATTGAAAAATAAAATATATAGATAGGTATATCGATAACTATCAGTTCAATGATTGAAATAGAAGAAATAGAGTAGAATAAATTTATTAACAATAAATAATAAAATCAAAGTAGAATTCAATATTATTTGATCAACTATATTTTGAATATAATTTATGAGAAATACAATCGCAATTGAATGTGATGCTTTTAGTGTAGATAACAACTAAACTATCATAAAACTTTCAATATTATTGGAGATATAGAAAAGTTCATTATAACATATAATTATATATTAGTTAAAATTGTATTTTCTCCCCAAAATTTCTTGTGGCGTTATGGTTGTAGTTTAAAGATTACCAGAAAGTAAATAAATTTGTATCTGCATTTTTTATTCTAACAAACGATGAGAATCATGTCATATGGGGCACATTTTCATATTGTTCATTATTTCATTAAAGAAAAATTATCATTACTAATACCCATTGATAATGCATTGGGTTTTCAAAAAAGCCATGCACAAAAGTTCACGGTTTAGAGCGACATAACAAATGCAAGTGAAAGTGGCCTGTACTTTTTTGAAGGTGGTTACGGGTTGGCTGTTAAAGTCATAGAAGAAAACTACAGAAAAAAAATCGCCATTGCCTCAAATACAAAATTTGAGGATAAATATACTTTAAAATAGTATATATTTATTATCTCATATGTAAAATATTATCTATTTATTGCCTTAAGAATTTTAACATTCATACCTCCTAGCTGGTTCCGAGTTCTATCAAGTTCAACTGTAAAATATTATACATTTATCGCCTCATATGTAAAATAATATCTTTTTATTGCCTCAAATGTTAAATATTATTTATTTATTACATCAAAAATTAAACATTCATACCTCCTAGCTGGTTCCTAGTTCCATCAAGATTGGCAATGGCACATATGCGATAAGGGAAACAATGCTCTTACTAAAGGCAGCATACATTTTTTTTTTCGTTATTGTTTCATGGTCACCACGGACGCGCCTGATTCAACATATCCTGGTTTCTTTCCTTGGGATTTTATTAATAGAAAATTTTATTATGAAAATTTAAAAATATATCTAGCAACTAAAAAACAACGTACTCCAAAAAAATTACGTAATAAATCCTCTTGTTTTAGAATCTGTTAGAGAAGCGAAAACATCGTGAAGATAATTTAAGGCGGATTTGTTTCAGTAAAGACGAATAAACATTTGAAGGATATTATATATAAGAAATAAAAATATAGATTTTCTCTTTTATTTCCACTATGTTTGGTTCACTTAATTCTGATTATTTTTAAAACAATTACTTAAAACCGAGATGTGACTTTTTTGACATCCTTCAGTATCCGGTATTTAATTTGCATCTGCTAATTGATAATTTATCTTGTAACATTAATTTCAATTTTATTGAAATCATTTAATTGTTTTTTGAATAATATTTTTATCACATATTACTAAATTATTAAAATTTAATATTAGTCAAACAACATTAACTTACATATTTCTTGTGAATAACTTTTCAATTTAAAATTCAGTAGAAATTAATAGAATGCAATCATAGTCAATAAATTTAAAAGCTAATTAAAATGAATTATCATTTACAATTCAGATTTTGTAACAATTTTTAATAATAACAATCACAGGTTATTATTATATGAACAGTAATTGGGGTTGTAAAAGTCGATTTATAATTTTATTACCTCAACTATTGCTATACCTTCTATCATAAAACTTCGAATAATGCATAACTGAAAAATTTCAATTATGTAATATTTTAATTATAGAAAATTCTAAAAGACTACTCAAGACACTAGAGTTAAGGATTAATTTTAAAGTGGTATGTGAATTAAATAATTTCATAGAATGTGAGAGACATTTTTCCTACATATACGTAAATTCTTAAGTAAACACAATAGAAACGAACATTTTTACGTACGAATTTCAAGCAATTAATGAGTCAAACTTTGGTTAGTTGGCCATTTGCTGTTTCCTTTGGTCTCCGAACAGCAGAAATTAGTTTGTAAGTTTTCGTATTTGTATCCTACTTATGTAACAATAAAAAATATATTAAGGACGGCGAGGAGTTATACTGTCTCTTATTTATGGAGACTTTGTATTGTGTATCTTTACATAATATGTTTATAACAATGGATATATAAAGAAAATATGTGTCAATTTATACAGAATTGTATTATTAGACTACGTATGAATTCAGTGAATAGAAATATTTGATTAATTTTTTTATCAATATGATGTATTCATTATTTGTCTCCACTTCATGAAAATATAATCTTTTAATGGACTTAATGAATGCTATATGCTACGCATTCTAATTAATTATTAAAATAAATACTACTTCGTTTACAAAAAGGATATTAACAATATTTGTATACATGATTTCATTGATGATATTGAAGTTTGTAAAATCTAATTATGACTAGCATGGAACTATTATTCTTGAGAGCTTATCATGTCAGTAATATATCGTAGGAATAAAAAGAATGTCGTACATATTTGTAATTAACAATATCTAAAGTCTAAACTATCATACCATGAAAAATTGGTCCCATTTAGCGGAGCGTCTATATATAGTCGCTAACTTTTTTTCCTCTAACAGTCGAGCGGCAGGATCAATATGTAGACGGTGTTTAGAAATATGACAAGTGTTATGTTCACTTCTTGGGTTTGAGAATTGACACTAGATTTTCAAATTATAATGGGAATATATGTGAATTTATCCCTTCAGAACTAATAGTTTATTCTTTATTTCCATAATTTAATAATTGATCTAGTTAATGTCTATCAATTACACAGGAAATGAAAGTGGATAATGACCGGTTCAATTTTATTATAGGCACAAATATAAAAATACACAGTTTGGCAAAAATGGACTTATTGCGGATAATCGAAAAGAGGGTAAAATTTAGAGCGCTCGCTATGTGGCTCTTAGCACTACAGAGTCTAGAGCAAATCTAACATAGGACCATAAACTAAGACAGGATAGCTTCAGTTTTAGGCTTGTTTTCGAATTGGACTACAAACAGCTTATTATATACCTAGTAGGGTGGAGCGTTTTTCCCACTTTTTCGAATTCAATTATGCATTAGTAAGGAAAAGTTGTTGGCATACTTAGTTTGATTGTATACAAAATTTCAGACATGTCGGATGTCATCTTCATCTGCCACCAGAGCTTCGAAAAATCTAAAAATTATGAAAGAATGGTAGCAATTGAAAAAAAAAAAAAAAAAATTCGTCTATAAATTTCGCATTAGTGATAAAGTTCATTAGAAAGGTGTATTATAATGAGCCTTTAAATTTGAAATCATTGTTCAAAAAATAAAAAAATTGTGAAAATTGCGTGCCATTAAAAATGTACTAAAAAATTCAAATTTCGTCTAATGATTTTGAATTAGTGATAAATTTAATTAAAACGGTTTATCATAATTAGCTTTCAAATTTGAAATCATTGTGACTTCATATTCATCTGCCAAAAGCAGCATGAAAATATCATTAAACAGTCTTTTTTACATAAATTCAAAGTGGGAATAAACTTATGAATTTATTAATCTCACCTCAATCAACGATAGAGTGATTTAACCATTATTGTTCTGAATAATACTCTCAAATTCCAAGCTTGCAACAAATGATCTTTTACTGCAGCTTGTGGTACATGATTTATCACGAATTGTAAAAGTTGGATTATTGAATAAAAAGATCGAATATATTATAAATACTTGAATATGCTAAAAAGCAAGTGAGAATACGCATAATAAATTATTATTATTAGGATATTAATAAGACTCTTTAATTTCAAATTTAAGATGTAAAAATAATTTTGAATTAAAAATGGAACATTAAATGAAATTTTGGATATTTCACTAGTCATGAAAAGGGTCGCTGAATAAATTTCGAATTAAACAAATATATCTGCAATATTCTACTGAACAGTACCTGCCCATTTATAGGAATACCATATATATAAATTATGGGTCTAGACTGATTTTCCGGAAACGAATTGGCCAAAACCAGATTTCCGAAAACTAATTCGCCGAACCTGATTCTCCGAATACGTGTTTGCAGAATCCCAAATTGGCCAAAAATAGGTTTTCCAAAATATGGATTTGCCGAAGCACAAATTTACCGAGAGACAAATTTGTCGAAAATTAAATTTAATGTATTTAAAAAGAACATTTTGTGGAAGTTTTTGGTTTTTATCATTATATCTTATGCATAAAAGAAAAACATTTCATATATGAATTTGACATTACTATTGCGATATAAATTTGTATTCCGCTAATTCCGTACTATCTCGCTAATTTCATATATATAACTGCATATATTTAATATTAATTTGTATATAGCAATAATTGCATTAATAATAACGAGTTGATAGATATCAATGTTTTTAACGGTGACCGGAAAGAAGCCCACAGGAAAAAGCCCACAGGAAAAATGCCCACTGGAAAAATTGTCACAGGAAAAATGCCCACAAGGAAAAATGCCGACAGGGAGGAATGCCACAAGGAAAAAAGCTCACAACTACATAATTTTTAAAATACAGATAAACATAAAGGTGTTTTAAATAGGGGTATAATTAAGTTTACCATGGCACGAATATTAAATTAGTTTTCTAAATCTTGCACCTTTTGACTCATTTTGAAAGTCTTCGTCGCTAAGATTAAATTATTGTGTACTTGTTAAAATTAAATATAGTATATATATTATAAATATTAGGAAGTTGTGGGCTTTTTTACTGTGGGCTTTTATACTTGTGGGCTTTTTTCCTTGCGGGCATTTTTCCCTGTGGGTATTTTTCCTTGTGTTATTTTCCTTGTGGGCATTTTTCCTGTGAACTTTTTTCCTGTTGGCATTTTTCCTGTGGGTATCTTTCCTGTGGTCTTCTTTCCGGGAACCGTTTTTCACTGAAACAAATTTATTCATGAATGAGATGCAATCGTTGAAGCCGGAGGGATATTGGGAAGATATAAGCCTAACTATTAGTTACGTTATTCATTATTAACAATTTAATATTTTATACGCAATAAATGAAATAAATATTAATAATTCCGTATGAATTACTATTAAAAACTGAATAAAAAAAATCCCTGCGTGCATTATATGGCACCCTACACAAAGAATTTTAGTTTAGTAATCACACAAAGTTGTTTAAATGTAGTTTATTTAACTTGCCGTGTTTGGGTTAATTCATCTTTAGTATGGATTTAACGTCTGTTTCAACCATATCGTTGACTATATCGACGACACAAAAAACATTAAATATATTATACTGGAGCAATCAGCCAGAAAGGAAAGTGGTTCCATGATAAAATTCAATTTCCACTTCATTTGACAAAGCTTATGGATGTAGAAAAGCTACTCCGTGAATGCAGTCACTTACCAAGGAATGTGATGAAAAAGGACATAAGCACTGGTAAAAATAAATAAACACGTTAGTAACACACGATCTAAAGACAAGCCAAACGCTCAAATGAAAGAAATGTACCCAGGCAGCATAACTTCCTTTGGACATGATTGGGACAAGGTTGTGTCATAGGGACTTGCTTAAAATGTTGTCCCAACAATGAGACATCAATATTGTTATCCAATATTGTTATCCCAGGCCTGTCCCAATGTAAGCCCAATACAAATATATGCGTAACACAGCGCAGATAGTAATTACCCCTCCCAAATAATCTATCAACCTTCAAATTTATATCAAAACCAATTTGGTTCGTTTATTTTGTGAAATATTACATCCATTCAATTTGAAAAATAGTAAAAGTAGGCCCTTATAGCTAAGTATTTATGTGATTTAGGTCCACCTCTGATTTTCAATATTTTGACACTTTGTATAGATAAAAGGAGCCTTTTTAAGACGTTTATCACAAATACTATTTTTTCTGGAAACTCTTCGTTTACGAGATATAACGCAATTAAGTTTCCGGCACAGAAATAAAATTAGTCATTATCTTTAGCTACTAGCCCTTTCTTCTAGAATTTTTGCCATTTAGAGTTTTTTGATGAAATCGTTTCGTGATGTGAAAACGTTATCGTAGGTTGTTGTATCCGCTATTTTAATGTACTGCACACTTCATGATTGTTTAATGACCTGGCAGGGGGGATTGGGGGCGGCATGCCCCTCAATATACATATTTTTGATGGTATATCAGATATAAACTGCAAAAATTGTACTTTCACAGACCCCCTACCAAAATCAGCCTACCAGAAAATTAATTGTAGTATATATCGAGAACCAAAATTTCCACAACAAATGGTATTCCTGAAAAAGGTCATAAGATTACATCTTTTACCTATATATTGGGTTAAAATATCGAAAATCGGTGGCAGACCTAAAACACAAAATTCAAGCAGGTAAATTGGGGCACATTAACTAACTAAATCCTCTAACAACAGAAACATCATAGCATCAAAACACACGTAAAAAATTTAAATTGATAAATTATAGCATGCACTGCGCTTTTTTTGATAGCTATGCAATATTTCATTGTAATTTCGGTTCACAATGTTTTAGAGACTCACTTGAGAGGGCCGCAATTAAAAATTAAAGAGCTGCAATTCACCTATGTGACCCTGCTTTGCTAAGGTGGATCTATACTGAGGTTACTGATAAGGACTGTATCTCTCCAGTTTCTTTGGACTCTAGATTTTAAGAATTATTTCTGCATTTGAATTATAAGTATGTATTCTTTTTTTCGGGAGTTTGTTTTGACAAGTGTCAGTTATTCTGATCAAGAAAGCTGTTAAAATAGTTGTTAACTTTTATACATTACTGCTATGAATAAATCAAATAATTGAGCAACTGTTTGTTTTACTTATTTTATTTTTTAAACCTTCAATAACTCTATATGAAGAAATAACTGTCTGTAAGTATGAGAGAGATTCGATCTCAAGACGATAGTAGTTCCTCTGATTTTAGAGCTAGCTCTAAACACAGAGTTAAACTTCTTTCCATTTATCAAATACAGTATAGCTTATAATTGATCTTTTTTCAAACAATTACATAATAATATATTTTGCAAGATGAATAATTAAGAAATTAAGCAGATATTTGATCATTAGGGAAATGACTGCATTCACAGAGTATCTAATCTGCCTTCATGAACAATGTCACTGACGGTGCATGGTAGGTGACTCTCTTCTAGGAGCCACTTTCCTGTCTGATTTCTTCTTTTAGTCTATTTTTTTAAATTTTCCTTGTAGCCTTTAGTTCAGAGGCAGAGGTTAACCCCTAATAAAATGAATATTTTTTTAAGGACAACCTCGTGATTAGTATTACTTACGGAACGACATTGGGACATAATTGTCCTAATGTTGTTCCAACTATAGTGGGTTTGGGGCAATAATGGGACAGTAAAGTAAATATGTCCCAAAATAGGGAACTTTTCTTGTCCCAATCTTGGGTCCCAACATTGGTCCAACAATTACAAAAAACAAGGTGGTCCCAATCATGGGTCCCAATATAGTCCCAATTATGTAGTGCAGTCAAGTCCCAATGTTGTACCAAGGAAATTTGCCGCGTGGGTAATCACGACGTAGTTTGTAAAAATAATTTACATGATTTATACAGTTACACCTTAGGTTTTTTTTAGTTTTTGATTGGTTACTGTGAACAATTGCGTGGAATAATGATTATAATTGTTATTCTTAAATATTATTGTTAATAATTATAATTGAAATAATGAAAATGGATTCAAATAAAAAGATATTCTAAATTTATAATTAGAGGACTTAACCTAACAAATAAATAATTAAATTTTAAAAAAATATTTTAAATATTTATGATAAATATAACTCCATCATATTATTAATGAATTAATTAAAAGCAAATATTATTATCATGGGAGATTTTTCTTCCTTGGTGACATTTGGAATAATAAATGAACATTTATAGTTTATCTTATTCTTGGCATAACAATTATTTTAGATATAGAAAATACTATTTTATCAATTGTTGGTACACATCATTGCAGTTTGATTTCCTTCATAGATTTCAATTAATTATTCGCAGTTACCCATTAATGTTTTTAGATATAATAATAAGTTTATCATATTTGCAAAGATTTCCAATAGAAGTAAGGGGCGCTTTAGATTGAAAACAGTAGAATATCACATTTCTTTTTGTTGTTTGAAATGAATCACCATAGTCTTCTCTAACAAGAATGAGTAAACAAAATTGCGAAAAATGAAGTTGAACTAGTATAATTATTATTGCACTAAGTAGTGCTGGCATACAGTTACTTCTGTGTCAAAACTGCAATATATTAATTTGCGATATGTACCATCTTACAGTTTTAATAACTTCGTCATTTTTCTGACTGATTTTAACCAACCAAATTGCAGAATGAAGAGGAGAATGGAAGGAATGGCATTGAGATTTTCAATTTTATTATTTTGAACAAATAATTATTGGTTTTTATTATTATTGGTTTTTGTGAGCAAAAAACTCATTTTTTATTTTCCCAAAATTCTAAAAACTTATAATGAAATTCAAATATTACAGATCTCACGACTATTTTGTCGTGCATTACAAATTTTTTCAACCATAAACCAGAAAAAAAATGATAGAAAACTCACCAAATTAATGAAGTTTGAATAATTGAAAACAATTCACACTAAATGAAATATCATCAAAATATTAATAAATTTAAAATATATTTAATATATATCATATACTTAATTTGTACATATAACTGAAAAGGTTAAGGTTACTCGAACCATAAAAGAAAAAGATTATTTCGAACCTAAAGCGCCCCCTTAAATGAAAAGTATTATGGGTGGCCAGAAATTTTGACTCAGAATATTCGGTCTTGAAATTTCGGTCTCGGAACATTTGGTTTTGAAATTTCAGTCTCGGAACATTTGGTCTTGAAATTTCGGTCTCGGAAATTTCGGTCTCAGAAGTATAAATTAATTACCTCTCAACTTAAATGACAATTATTTAGTTTATACGTTATCTGCTAGTTTGTTGTACTGGACACTTCATGATATATTAATGACCTGGCTGGGGGGTTTGGGGGGCGGCAGGTAGGCCCCCTCATACATCAAATTTATAAGTTTTATTTATACCTGTGACCGACTTTTCCGCTCAAATGTATCATTGTACAACTGTTAATGATGTTATCCGATTTGCATAAATAAACTGCACATTTCAGTTTTCATAAATTCAACTTTTTCTATTATTTTTCTTTAATAACACTATGATAAAATGAGATATAGTTTTCCGAGACATATAGCTTCCGAGACTGAATTTTCCAAGAACGAAATTTTCTAGAACCAGTATTATGACCCTTAAATATCTATAATTAAAAGCATACAAGAGTATGATAGAAGTGGTTGCATTTTAAAGTAAGTATCCATATCGGTAGTAATTTTGATCAGTAGTGCACATTATTCCCACTGTAATTGGTTAATTAATAACGGTTTTATTCATTAGTAAAATAAGTAATTGCTATTATAGTATCCTTAGTATTAATTAACAGTTCAAAATTAATAGGGTAATGAGTATTTTATTAATGGTGCATTATTTTATCAGTGCACGAAATAGAGCACATAAGATAATCATCGGTGCATTATTTTATGTGGTTCTAGGAAATTTTGATCTTGGAAAATTCGGTCTCATGATTCATCACAAAATGAGTTGAACAGACATTCTAACAACTTCATCTCATAAAATTGGTTTGAATTATTAGGAATGATGGTTTTAAATTAAAAAGAAAAATTATTAATTTACGTCAGTGTCATTGATATGAGTTACACTAATATCAATAATTAATAAATCACAGTTTTGATTTGCAGTATTGCACAATCTCGAGAGTGCGCTGCCGATTTGAAACCACTTTAATCCTCTAATGCTTATAGTGCGGTTATACCTTCATTTTATTTATTATGAAATAAAATACTGAGGTTATATGTATCATGGGGCCTGTCACCTCCAGAATCCCCTGTCAGGTCATAGAACAATCATGAAGTGTGCATTACAACAAACTAGCAGATTAAACAAACTACATTACTGTGTTGTGTTATACTTGATCATAACGTATGCTACCTATTTTGATTGAATAATCATAATTCAATAGTGATTTCATTCTATTCAAATGACTAGTTATCACTTTTCTATTTATTCAAATATTTGTTATTTATATTTTCTTTTTTAATGCACTAAGATTGTTAGTTTTCTATCAATTCGAGTCCCACAATAGTAGGAGAGAGATCCAAGAAAATGGAATAAAAATGGCTATTCAATTTATTCATCATTGATTATTATTACTGACATCAATATAAGATTTGCAATATCAAAATTGTTTAAAAATGAGTTTATACAAATCAAAAGGCGTTTAACCGAAGAAATCATAAATCTTAATACTAAATTAGGTATCCAGCTTCCGAAGTTATTAAACGGCAATGGCTGATAAAAACCTATTAATTACTACATTGCATTCTTCACGATTGATCTGTCCTCGATCATATCCTCAACTTCTAATTGCCGTTCGGTGAATGTGATGAATATCCCTATATGGATGCAATATTACGTGATCTATAACTTGTCACCGATAATTCACTTTGATTAAAATTATTGGATTGAATGATCGGGGGTCTAATAATTTTTACTTTTTCATTTAATTAAGTCAATTTCTCTTTATTTGATTCTTTCCATTTTATCTTTTCCATTCACGGTAACTAATTAATTGTTATCTCATCAAAGTAGTCAAGCTCCATTCCAGCATGGGTTTCGTCTTATTCGAAAATAAGTATTAATTCTCATGATTGCAAGGGATTCCTGGAACTACGAGGACAATGAAACAACTCATTATAATTAACTCAATCCACTATTGATAATATTCATGCATGACATTACACAGAAAGGTTACTCAAAATACTCATGAAGTACATTATACAATTCAACATCCGGACTGGTCATTATTCTAATCCAACCAATAATTAATGAGAGGCTAGAACCCAAGATACTTATACATATTGAGGAAATGGTCAGAGGCTTCGATCAGGTCACGGGGCAAGACATCTCTTCAGACTTAGTTAATCACATCACCAATAACTATTAAGACACTATGGCCAAGGAATGAGGGAGGCTTCCTCGCTGGTCTCTAGTCGGGAACAAACTTCTTCTCTAACTTCGATTCCCCTCAGTTCTTCTAAATCTCCACCTCCTTTCTTAAACTAACCAACCCTTTTTCTCATTTCTCCAATTTCATTGGACTTCGTTAAAACCGGGGGTGTGCTCTTTTCCCAAACTATCCAATCCTAATTCAGCCTAACTATAAACAATAGTTCGTATCTCCGCCCAGAAACCGTTATGAAGTTCTTTGATAAACTATTTCACAATCTATCAACCTGAACATTAACTGTTTCCCAAGTTATGTTAGCTGTCACCCTATGTAATAAATCTAGCTGCCTTAATCTAAGGAACTATTCCGTACCTAAACAGTATTCGTGAAATATATAAGGTTACTTTGTTTCGTCACCCAAGCTAACATATAAATCCTTTTCATAAACCAAATAACCAAAATGTTACAAAAGTCATATATAAATTGTTCATTATATTTCTGAATATATTATTACTCATTCCTAAACATATAAATGTACAAATATATATAGGGGTCGCATATAGAATCTATACAGGATGAAAGAAAGGAACGAGGATAAATGTGTCCCAATCGTTCTGTAGTCAGGATATTAATGTTTCTAGAAGGTTACACAGAGTCTCACACGAATGGGGTGTAGAAGGGTTGTGCAATGTGCAGGACACACAGTGGGACAACCCTGTGTGACAGTAGGACACAAGTGAGAGGGATGTGAAGTGACTTAAACGGATATTTCAAGGGATAAAATAGGAGAAAATGTTTCCTCATATGAATGCAAATGAAGTACCTTATTTTCACAATCTAGGATTAAAAAAAACTGATTATAAAGAATGAGGGCAAAATAATTAAATTGAAATACATATTTATTTCAAACTCCACACTTAATATTCTTTTCTAATTTATTGTACCTGTCTTTCTTAGTAATTGAGATCATTTATTATAATGAGAATTTAGAAATACATTTCATTATAAATTTGAATCTATCGGAGTTACAATATAGTTTATTTATATAATCGTATTTCTAAATATCATTGCAAATATATAACTTACAGTATATACCGTTTTAACCCGAATGAGTTAGACATGGGTTTTATAGGCACATCTTTTTTAAATTACTTTATATCTATGATGTCATTACTTTGAACTTACTGGCCTTTCTTGACTTTGTTGCAATATAAATATCAAATATATTTTTGTATTTAAAAGTTAAAAAATATTCATGTATCGGCATAAATCAGCCTAAATCACGTAAATTAAGGAATTAATTGTAATTTGGTGACGTGTGTCAACGTAGAAATACTGTTTGATTAGCCAATTATCATCAATTTGTCCACGTTTTTATGGAGTACAAAATCATGCAGTACCTGTGATTGGTTCACATTCCACCCAATCACAGTTCAGCTGTGATTGGGTAAGGAGGGGTATTGAGCCCAATCGGGGTTAAAGGCCCAAGCCGCTTTTCTCAGCAGTGAAAAATAAATTCACATCATCGTGTGTGACGTACTTATTTAAGTCAGTGCAGTTCGATTCATCGTGAGAGGAGGGTGTATCGGTGAGTTATCCGTACTTTTTACATTTTTTTTGCTATTTTTTGTACTTTTTGAATTTTATATGAAGTTTTCAATTCATTTTTTATCATAATTTTATCTTACGATAATCATCAATACAGGTTACTATGTTATTAATACAGTTGTAAGACGTTGGGAGTGTTACCGTCGCCGTAATTAGTCCGTTAAGGGTAACCTTGTGTGCTAAACTTGAACGCTGTAGTTAGTCTTACAAATATCTCTTATAGCAACATATCAAGGAGAATGAAAACCGTAAGAGATTATAGATTAATTTATTTATAAACACTTAAACGTTATACAATTCTTACTAAGATAAATTTAAACAAATATACAATATTATTATGTAGAACAAACACAATGTTTAGTTTGAATATTGACCATGAATTCCATTGGAGAAAACTATTTTGAAATTAAATAAATGAATGAAAATACAACAAGTCTTATATTAATTATAAATAAAACAAAAATGAACGAATAATAAATAATACTTGTAGGGGTAACTGGCCTATTTATGATAATGCCAGGACCCGCTTTACAGTTATTACCAGTATTTATCACTTTTCACAGCTTCCTTAAGTTTATTTAATAGATAGTAATGGTGATATTCATTTGTTCGTACCGGATGGGGTTGAGAGCCTACATATTCGTTGGGGCTTTAAGCCCAGGTGGGCCCATAACCCCTTTCTGGTTATTTTAAGTTAATTATTAAACTATCGTAGTATGTTTATCCATTTCAGGTTTGTCTGTTAACACAATGGTTCGCTACTATAAAAGAACAACGAACATCGCTCAGTATTCCACGGATGATTTGAGCAGAGCAATCACAGACATAAGTAATTGAAGGTCAATAAATTTAGTGAGCAAAGCTTTTTGAATTCGAGACCAGAAAGTGAAGAACCCAAGTGTAGTATGTATGGGTCGGTATAAAACCACCTTTGAGTCTACTGTAAATTACAGCCATTGGATTGTTCTTACTTCAAATCTTTAAAAGCAGCATGATATATATCAAATCCTGGTAAAATGAATGACAATATATAATATTGCCGGTATCTTTGGTAAAGCCTACATAAGAACTGCGTCAGCTGAAATGGCAATCAAGGGTTTCAGAGTGACTGGCATTTGGCCATTTTATGACGGTATTTTCACTGATGAATATTTTATAACAGATGATTTAACGGAAGAGGCTCAGCCAGAGGAGGAAGCTCAACCAGGGGAGTTTCAATCGGAGGAAGTTCAACCTCAAGAGGCTCAAGCAGATGAGGCTCAACCGGAAGAATCTCCAACAATGGATGCTCAACCGGTGGAGGCAAAAGAAATGGAAGCTGAACCATGAATAATATTGTTCCTGATCTTCAGCTCCTTACTAGTGTTCGTAAAGAAATACTAAAATTGTGTCCCACACCGAAAATATGTGCTGAATTTCATATAAATATACAACTGGATACAATGTAATTATTTTTATCTTCTTTATATCCTTTTATAGACAAATTACTACATTTTGAGATTAAGAGCCCATGGTGGGCTGAATGCCTCATGCTATTGGGCCCATTACTTCGTACCAATATTTTTTTGTATCAATAGTACGAGAAAATGGTTTCATTTTATAATTCTAAAATGTCTTAGGAATCATTATATGAAAAAAGATTATCGTAACTATTATAACTACGCCTACAATATGACTTTGAAATTTGATGTGGGCGGGCTGCCCCTCCTTACCCTAGCTATGTATTTATTTCCTCTTATATGTTCAATATTTTTACTTGAAATTTGGTACAAAATTAGCTTAGAATATATATTTAGTTGGTGGGTTAAGTGACTTTTGACTTCAAGTCATGATGCAAAGGTCCCCTTTGGTATGGATGTTCTTTAGGGTCATACAAAACATTTTATCCAAAGACACAAGTGAGATCACCCTTTCGACGGCCATAAACTAGAACCCATATCATTGATTCTAGGAGAGATGTTTAATGACAAAATTATTATCAAATGATACAATTTTTGAGTCAAGGAACCCATTAAAAGGGTTTTCAAAGCTTAAAATGCAAAACTTTTCTCCTTACCATGACCAATTGACCATTGGTGATCAGATATGCCAAATTAATACAAAAGATAAGGGGACCGTACTTGATTTTTGAAAATATTTTTTTCAATGAAGCTACGTTTCTGAAACTTGGTACCATAAAATAAAATTGAATTCTCTATCGTTTTTGTTCGTGGTATTTTTTCAATTAGAACCATAGAAAACGAGTTATTCGAATTTCAAACTAATTTCAAAACGTTCCCAAAAAAGCCTAAGGCTTATATAATTTTGAAGCTAGGGTATTAGAGATTTTGCATTCGATTCTTCACGGGATTTTCTAAATCTGTGGGATCTTGTTTTTTTTATTTTCGAATTGGTTTTCCGAATATTAATTTTTTCGTGAATTTTTTTTTTTTCAAAATTTAATATTTCGAAAAAACAAGGTTGTGTTCTCAATGAAATTCTTAATTCTATTGAAAATTACCGTGGCTCAATAGAATCATTGGCAATGACTAATTGAAAGCACTATATGAAAAGCGCATTGCTGGTTTGGGCTTTAATTAAAGATAATGCAACAACGAATCACAATTTGCAACATCTATTAGGCTGCAAATAATATTCAACTCTGTAAAAAGCAGATCCAAGAAACGTTCCACGTAATATCAGAGATAGGAAACTCCATCTTCGCTATATCCAGTAATGAAATTCCACCTCCCAGCTGGCAGAGCATCTCTGGTACAAGCAATGCATCAACGAGGACTATGTGTGTCATATAACCGTCCGTAAATATTCAAAGGTGTTTTCACCACTGTTTGATTTGATAACATTGATCAACAACTGCAACATCAGCGCTCCACAGAAAATTCATCAACACTTCATTCCAGATTGTCCACAAACTTATAATCTCATTGTCATCTTAGATCTAGCTGAGATGGAAAAAAGCATTTGAAATTTCTGCCAGCCTGCTAGAAAACCATTGATCTGGATGTTTCACTCCCAATGGATGATGTCTTGTACCAACAGTACCTATCCAGCTTCCCATCCTATCATTAACGAGTGGTTGGAGAGAGAGTTAAAAACTTTCTAGTGGAAGAGGATTTTGAAGCTGGAGATAGGATATCATGGGATGTATATCTGCAAGTAGAACATATCCTGTATCATGCGACCCAGCCAAATCTGTTGTCATTGTTCCCAGAGTTCCCTACAAGCCCCATAATGGCGTGGGATGCAATGAAGGTCCTTCGCCAAGCAATGAACTACCTAATTTCAATTCAGACACTAGTTATAATTGCTGATCATCCTCTCGCCAAGAAAATTTATCCTCAAAGGAGCAGTACAGTCATATTTTGTTTCAACAATTTTAATGCCAAACGTTTACTCATATAGTAAGAATAAAGTATATCGTGTAAAATTGCAATGTTCAATAAAATCTAATAATAGAAATATATCCTTTTATATATAAATAATTTCTTACCAAATGCTAACGGTAAATGACGCCACAATCAGTGGCGCCATCTTGAAATCAAACCAACTGAGATAAGTTTCTATCTAGATTCTACCTTGAGTGAAGAGATGGCTTTATTTTTAAAACTAGGCCTTCTTGTCTTATATATATTCATCATTTTGACGCAGACAAAGTTTGATAACTGAATATATAAATTAATATGAAAACAACAAACATACTCACGTACATACAAATGTGTAAAATGCTTCCGCGGATCGTGCAAATGCTTCCACTAGGTGTCGCTAATTATATTATATACTTTTTATATAAACATTTTAAAAATAAACGAGCATTCAAATATTACATAATTAAAAATTCTGAATCGATTTAAAACAAATTTGGCGATTGTTTGATTTTGACTTTACTATCCCCCTTTAATACCGGACTTGGATAAGAGTATTTCTTGCTAACACTGGGCTCAATGCACATAGATAAGAAACTTTGGAGTAAGTCTGGTGACTGGCTGGATGAAAGTGGTTGGATCAATGCAGTTACCAATAGCTGTATCGCAACAAGTGGAAAAGCTCAGTTTTTTATAGGTGTTCACCACATCTGTATAATCAGATATACCATGCATCATGTCATTCATGTGTCTGCATCTTCTCTCTATGTGCTCATGAACAATGCTTATGACCAGAAAGAGAAGGCAACCAACGATGACTGAGCTGAGCTACCTCATCTCTCTGCCCTTTGACACTATAATTTTCAATCAAGATACTCAACACTTGCATCCAGATAAAAAAATATTTTCAAATTTTCATCTCCCCTTAGATTTGATACAATTGAATAGTCTTCTGGGTTCATGTACTTTTTAATTAATCCTAGATAAAGTTGACTGTGGTTTAAGTGTGTCCGAAGAACGACATAATTTGGCAATGGGCAGCCATCTTGAATTTTTACAACTATTTCATTACTCAAGAATCATGTGAAGACTAATTTATAACTCATTTGAAAAAATATACTATGAGTAAGAAATAAAAAAATAAGTATTTACATAATGAATTTTACCTAAATTTGATTATTTCACCCTCAAATTTCATAGTACGGAGACAAATAATGATTATTGAGCTTTAAAAATACTTTTAATGGGTTCCTTGACCCCAAAAATGTATCATGTGATACTAATTTTGCCATTACAGCTTTCCTAGAAGCAAAGATATGGGTTCTAGTGTATGGCCGGCGGCCATTTTGAAAAACGCGTATATTTCGAATACAAAGGGTGATCTCACTTGTGTCTTTGGATAAAATGTTTTGTATGACCCTAAATAACATCCATGCCAAAGGGGACCTTTGCATCATGACTTGAAGTCAACACCCCATTTTGTGTGCTTAACTCATCAACTAATACTTACAACCTGTGTAAAATAGAGTAGCGTAGGTATATATAATAAGACATGTTTTTTTAACACTTAGTCAACCATACCGTTGATTCTGACAGTCAAACTCATTAGGGTTAAGGCAAAACAGTAACTACGTATATTGTCATAAATTTCAACATTTATTAATTTATTTTCGTTTCTAAGATAACCTTTCCCTAAATAAATATTATAAGACTGGAAAATTTTATTGGAATTATTTTTTTTTTCGAAAATTAATTGAATATTAGCATCCAATGTTTTTCCAGCACATTGAAGCCTAATTTCAGTGTGCAGCTATGGAGATCTATTGTATTGATTGATTATACTTTTATAATTTCGTATGTAATCATTACATAAATGTAATTGTAATGATTAGCGGTCAAAATACTTCATTTCTTATGGTCTCCCTGGATATAAATAGACTGATTTTGTTACATATCAGAGCGGGAATTTGTAGAACCTGGAAATGAAAAAAAAAACATACAAAAAAAATAGAATTCCCTCGTCAGATTCAAGTAGAACCTATGTAACAATGTTTGTCATAGCAATATTGTCCTTTTATGGGTGCATTATTCAAGCAATGATGTCATGAGTGCCATTGTTACCTGAATACTGTGAATAGGCGAGTGTTCGATTTACAGTCATTTTTATTATTCATTCTTTCCATTATTATTCTTAGGTGCTCATAAATTATTTTAAAAAATCTAGATTCTTTCAATGTCTCATGTCTTCGCTATAATATATAATCCCTCATATGAGTGAATAAAATGAGTCGTATCAAAACGACACAATGCACATATCAAATAAAATAAAGAAACTACTAGCCATTCGAATCAAGAATATAAGTACAGGTAGAAGAAAAAAATATAAACGAAAACAAACAACTCAATTAACAGGAGAGAAAAAATGTACAACAACCCTAAAATACACATTAAAAAAAGTTTGGCATAGTTCAAAGTAACACATACAAAATGACAAGATTTATTCAGAGAATGTTTCAGTTAAATAGCAATTAAGGGATTTAAATAACGGTATACTATTACTATCTTTGATTTCATCAGGCAAACTATTAAAACATAATGTACCATTATACAGGGATGACCCTGTTGTTAGACACGAATTTCTATTGCTGGGTACATATATATGTCGATTCCTTGTGTTATACACTGAAAGAAAAGTGTACTTAACCGAACCTATATATAGTTTCATACAAACCACAATGTTGGTCATTTTTAAACCATACCACAGCTGTTGTTTGAATCAAACATCATGAATTTATAATATAATTTTACCTACATGCATGTACTTTATCTTACCTACATCTATCACAATTCTAACTACAGATGAATGTCTATTTGACTTACATGCAAGCAATTCAAACCACAGCTGTGGTTAAACATTACCTACATGCTTATGAATTAAACTACAGCTGGCTTTCTATTTTACCAACATGAATGCAATTCAAACCTCATGTAAAAGAATATTTAACTGATAAACTAGTCCTTCAAACTACAGTCGCTAAGCAATTTTACCTACATGCATTTTATTTTAGTCACTTGGATAATGTTTACTTTAGCTACACTCGATTACAAAATACTGTAGTAATCAAATTCAGAAGAATACATATATAATTTAGCATGAAGATTAACTAATAAATATAGAGTGATAATATTTCTGTTAAGTTAGTTAAAATAGATACAATATAAATAATTAAATTGGATATTTAGCAAATCTTTCCATATTTAACAAATCAATGTAATAAAACTCAAAATTAATGAATTACATTTAATATAAAATGAACAATTTCAGAAACACACATTACTTGGTAAACACTAGAAAGAAGAAAATTATTATAGTTTCTCAGAAGCTAGAAAAATTGAAAAAGTTACTAACTTATGTATCATTAAACATGAATAAAATATTCAAGAAACATAACAGTTCTTTTCAAACTCATTTAATAGATTACTAAATTTGAGATCTCCCCATCAAAGGAGAAACTGCACTTAGATTATAACTTGAAAGATAGATTTTAACTCGAAAACTTAACTATAACTCGAAAACTAGATTATAACTCGAAAACTATATTATAACTCGAAAACTAGATTATAACTCGAAAACTAGATTATAACTCGAAAACTAGATTATAACTCGAAAACTAGATTATAACTCGAGGAATCAAGAAAAAGTTGTATATAGTTATGTTAAACAAGCCTTAATAAAGCTTCCTTGTAGCTCCAAGATTTAAATACCCAAACAAATAAAAAGTCATTTAGTAGTTCATGAACTGAATTGTTCACAGCTAGCTATTTCTCAAAGCGACTCACCAAAACAGTGACGCATGGTTCTTTCAAATCATACATTGAATGAATATTGTACAATGATGCTCACAGTAATGTAAAAATGTTTCAGCACTCCTTGCAATATTGCAAATTCAAAACTTGGGACAGTTTAAAATTCTACATCAATCGCCTTCAAAAATTGTTGGCACCCAAAACATTATGTCATCAGAGGATACTTGATCAACTTCAGAAGACTTTGAAGATGGATGGCTGGAATGAGACTAAGAAGGATGATTACTTCTCTTGCCACCTATCCTCTTCAATAGTTAGCCATATGACTGAAAAGAAAATCACAAAGCATCAATTAATGAAGATTTTCCCATTCATAGTTAGCTAGAAGTCAAATAAATAGGTAAAACTTACAGAAACTTACCTCTACAAGTTAACACCAACATCATCAGCAGTTGGTGGCCTCAATCTCTTGTTGTGATAATGTTAGCAAAAGTATGCAAGCCACCCTAAAAGTCTTCATTAGAATGTCTCTGGTGTCTGCAAAATATAAGGAATTAGGAAATAGTTGAGAATAGTTAGTACAATTGAGAGATTAAGGCTAATTACTGACTAGCTAAGTAGCAATTATTAGCAAAAAAACTAAAATTCAGAATGAATATAGTGATAATGGTTAAAATAAGCCTCTGCAAGTGATATAAAACAGTCTCAGATTAAGTAACAGCAAGAACATATTTTTCCTTTATCCAATGGACTTCTCTAAATTAGAATTAAATATAGTAGATTTTAAAGATGAGAATGAATATAATTGAATGAGAAAAATAATAAATTAGCTATCATGCAGTTATTGATGACAACATAGAATTAAATGTAGAGATGTAGCTGCTAGCTACTGAATTTCAATCACTTTGTAGCTACAGTTACCAAAAATTCATATAACTCTGAAAAAGCGCCATGTGAAAGTCATGGTATCTATAAAAAGATAAAATTCTATAGAAGCTGTGGGAGATTCTGAATTATGGGTTAATTTCAGAGGGCATTTCAGTCCCAAATAATTAAATTGTTACCGAGAGCCAGAAAATAACTATCTCAAATCCAGTCTGCTGAATAATAATTTTTTTAAATATTTTCTGTGCATAAAATACTTATTTTCTTCTTCAATTTAGATTTATTTTGTTGAAAACAGAATGCAAAATAGAGAATTCTAGAACAATTTACCAGTTTCAGTAGTCTGGTGTTTATATTAAAATATTTGATAGCAAAGAATACACTATTTAAAAATCCATTTGGCATACAATTGAATTTAATAAATGCAATGAATTTTAAGATCCCATTAACTGATCATCATATATCAAAGTCCATAGAAACTGATCTCAAAAAAATCTATTTTGATTATTGTTCTCAACTTCTCAATGAAATACAAGTAATATAAAAGAAACTTGAAGATAATTTTCATAGAAAAGGATAAAAAATATTACATATTCTGCAGACTGCCAACAGAGCAATCAAATCATCAGAGATAATTATGAAATTTAGAACATAATAATAGCTACAGTCTGTAAGTGGTGTACAGAACTAGGTACTCTAACTTTAAAAAAAAAATCATGAAAAAGCCAGCAAACAAATTAATTCAATTGGCTAGTCTTCCATGCTGTGGGCACTAGGTAACTGTCCAACATTATTGATTTAGTAATTTTCCCTCAAAATATTAAAGGCAAAATAATGATAAATAAAGAATATTAATTTAAGATAAAAGAAAAACAACCCAGTTTACCATCAAATACAATCTGGGAGAACTGGTGAAAAAATTGGAGAGTTCATGGACCACATAATTTTACTTGGACATCACTCTGTATTTTAACATTTTCTGTACAAACAGTTTTTAATTTCTTCTCTTATATACATGTATTTTGCTTAGAAGAGAAGGAAAATAGAGGATTTCTTGGAAAGCACTTTACCAGTTTCTGTAATCTGGCCAGGGCAGAGTCAGAAATTAAGAGTGACACTGTGGCAGACAGTCTGACAGAGACTTTAAAAGTTTACACCAATATACTATATTGTAATTAGGATTATATTACATGCGAGCACCCTAGAAGTAGAGGCTAGAGCAAACTAAAGATTATGGTCAGTTGCTTATAGGCTATGCTGCAAGGTAGGCATATGAGATTTTGCCTTAGATCTTTATCAATTATAAACAGCTAGGCTGATTTCCTATTTTATTATTTTTCAGAATGAATTGATCACAGAAAACAATTCTAGCCTATTTTATGTTCTGATTTATATCCTTATTACTATAAATTTAAGCACTGAGAATTGCTGAAATTAAGTTAGGGTTACCACAAAAAATACACACCTACCTTCATTGATATTTCACTGAAACTGACGCGCTGTTCCAGTTTCCCGCCTGATTTACATTAAATTTACATACATATGATTAATAAATTCATAGTAATACTCTAACTACATAGAGGACGGTTATATATACTGACAATGGAAAATAATTTACCTACATGCAAGTTTATTTTTGATTTGTTCTGTAGGTAAGGTAAACTGACATGGATGATGCGTATTTCTAACCACAGAAAAATAAAATTTTACCAACATTTCGTGCGTTTATACTGACTAGAGAAATGAACCACATGCTGTAGTTCATCTACACCTAGCACATTACTGGAATTAACTACTTTAGCGCATAATCAACCCACAATGAGTTAAACTACAGTGTGTTGTTTGATGTCCAAAAATTATTTCTCTCAGTGTACTGGTGTTGGGAAGGAGATAACTGAGAATGCTGAACCTGGAAGACATGTTGTTGGCACAATACAAATTTGTACACATCGCATAATTTTAGTATCATTCTTGGTTTAAATAAAGTCTCGCTGTGTGCCAGATGCTCACTATACCATGAATCAACCAGATTTCCTTCTTCTGCATTGCATTAAGAGACTGAAGATGGTATATGTTTGTACCCCCCCCCCTAGATTAGATTTAAATAATAAATATAAGTATACACAAATAAATAGCAGAAATTATTTACGAAGACTATCATATGGAAGAAAAAATTTCAATTTAGAAAGAATACCTATTGATTTAGAGTTTTTGCCAGTTATATAAGAAATATGTGTATCAAATTTTAACTTTCTATCCAATTGCATACCTAAAGAATTATAAGAAAGAACACAGCCAATGATAGTTTGATTTATTAGAATTTGGTTGTTAGATTATTGATGTTCAGATTGGTGAATAAAATTGATTGCATCTTAGAAGCATTAATAGACAATCTATTTGTTCGAGCCCATTGTTCAGCCCCACATATTCTTGAATAGTACTATTTACATTGTTAATCATACTCAAATATAAATTTTCTAGATCAGCCCCTTATTTTGAAAAATATTCGAGGATATCCTTTCATAATATACCCCACTATGATTTTGACAGTGGAATATGTTTTTTAGGTTTAAACACATGATCGTAATATTATATTTAATGTGGTAATCCAACGATAATGAGCTAATTTGCTCAGAGTCTTGTGCTGATAGGTTGATTCATATATGGTAAATTTGATGGTATGGGCTAAGAGACAACAATGTTTAATTTCTGAAATTCATGCAGTGTTTTTACCAATGACAAAAGATTATTCCGAGTCAATCGTCTTTCTGTTCATTGTTTGAATCTTCATAAGTCGATGTGGTAATTCATTTACGTGTAATTGGCATATAAACCAATGAACAAGCTTATCTCTTTTGTTGCAATATCTTTTATGTAGTTGCCTTTTCCGCTTATGTCCTATTACAAACTAATAACAATCAGACTACACTGAGAGAGCTATAGACACAAGGCAGCGGTGTACCGTGTGATATGTTCTATTGATGCGGCACCTGATGCAATACTCATATGATGCCTAGTTTTCGCAAACCATTTTAATAATGCTTAATTCAACGAGTAAAAACTGTTGTTATTATATTTTACAAATTGTACCCGTGTTACAGCCATATAACACTTGAGATATAGATTTTTTCAATTTTCCCAATTTTAATGGTTATGCTGCACCTGAAGACATTCGAATTTTGAATGAAAATTTTAGCACACATGATATTTAGTATCAGAGCACCAAATTATCACTATTGCATGATGTTTTTCAAAGAAAAAAGTTTTTTCGCTCCACCTTAATGATCAGAGTGACAGTAACAGTGGTGTTCGTTTATTCTATCTGTTGGCTGTCTTCCAACATGATGAACCACTGATACTACGACAAATCTTAGGGAAATATTCAGAATATGAATTATCTTAGTTTATCTACAATGTCAGATACATTTCATAATACTCATCTTATTTTGAAATTTTTTGGATAATTTTTTTTCCTAAAACAATTGTTTATCATGACATTGTGATTTATTGCCGAATATATTGATACTAGTGGTTTTTTTATTCAAATTATCAGTTATCAAGATTACTCTAGTGTATTTATTACCCGTTAAAAATTCTAAACTATATTTTTTTAAATGATTAGAATATTTAAATGAAAATTTCCGAATTTAATTTTACAATGATTTTCTTAAGTCTCGGATTTTTGGTAAATCAGATTTTTTATATTTCACATTATTTTAATCACGAATTTTATTGATATTTAACTATCTTAATCTCGCAATTTTTTGTAGTTTATTTTTAATTCGATTATTATGTAATTAATCCTAGATTTCTTGCATGCTGGTTTGTCTCGTATCCCAGATGTTTTTCTATATGGGATATTTTGTATCTAGCTTTTTTATGTATCTCGACAAAAATTCACTTCGTGATTTTTTTTATTTTTCATTTATTAGTTTTTTTTCGAATTCTGTAGTTTTCGTATCCTTTTTTAATATAATCCCGTGACTTAAGATTCTTGATTATTTATTATTCTGACAATTATATGAGTCTTCGAATCAAACCGTATATTTAACCAACCAACAAACAGACGAATACACACTGTATTTGTGCATAAAGTACTTAAAAATCTTGCCTGTCTTGGTGTAATAAGTTTCCTTGAGGTCAAATTCGAATGCTTCATTATGAAGATTCACGATCACTTCTTTCGAGTTAATGACATTTTAGATTTATGAGCTCACTATTCGAGATAATTTCGTTCGTGAGATAGGACAAGAGTGAGGTAAAATTTCCCGTGGCACAGAAATATAGATACCAGACATTGTTCAATACCTCATGGAAAATAAAATATATGAATGTTTTGTATTAACCTTATATCAAATTAATTATCAATTAATAAAACTCTATATAAGCTATATTAGCTTTATGTTAGAAACAAAGTGCAGTGAAGTGAATCTTAAGTATTTTTATATCTAAATATGACTTTTTTCTTTATAATTTTGACCGGAACTCTAACATATATTATACTAACATAAACAATACAACAATATATATACGATTGATATGAAAACTGAACATTGGTTCTTTTTCTCATTTGGATATTATAGTGCATTTAGGATTATTAACGAAATCAATGGATAATGACAGAGATTAAGTTTTTGTACATTATTGCATTACAGCTACTGAATACTTCATTTTTTTCAATTAGTGGAAAAAGTTTCTTATAATATTATTTCATTGTAAAGAACAAAATGTTCGGTGATATAAGCATAAAGGTTATCTATCACCAAAAACATGTGCAGTTCGATTTATGCAAAATTAGCTCCTTCAGTTTTAAGGGAAGCGAAATAGAGAGTTGTCTATTTAGCTAAGACATTGTTTCTCGAAATCCAATTTTAGAAGTAAAACAATTATTGAATTTATTGATTTAACTTCAGAATTAGTATCCAAGTCAGGAACGGATGTCCATTTACTGAATAAATTCAATTCATAAAAACAAGTCAGACCTAAATTAACAAATTAATAATGTTACTAACGGGTGCTTCTGTTCATTGTAAGATATATATATTTTTAATTAGTTCCCTCTAAACGATACATTATAAAAAAATAATCGAAGTAAATGGGTTAGCAGCAATAGGCTTCATTAATCTTTCAATGCGTTCATAGAATAACTAAAATGCCGAGAGAAGTCACAATGTAATGATTATAATGGTAGTTGGAGAGGATCAACACAAGACTCTTTTATATTGGAAGGGGAAACCTACTTTATATATAAGTTCCTGGACGCTTCCGTTCTTTTCTTAGAAATCAAACCATTATATTCTTCGGACATTTTCTTACTAATTTACGTTAGGAGTCCTTCATTTCTAATATTGACGAAATGAACCAACGCTTCGAAATAAATGATGATGGGCTGCGAAGATGAAGAACAATAATTGAGTTATCGGATAAGATCACCAGTGGGAAATTAAAGCATCCACATTTAATAACAAAATATTAAAAAAATGTCAATTTACAATTCAATTACTATTCGTTGGGTACTGGGGCAGGCTACCCATTGAATTTAATGAGATTATTTTACCAAAAGCGAAAATTCGAAGCGAGAAAGGTGAGAGAAAACTAAATGTGCCCAAATTGGGAGCAATGATTGAATTAAATTTGAATCTGGCCACAAACAATAATTTATTCATTTTTATCAATTATATCTCACGATTTTTAGATTACAACGTAATATACATTTCGAATATACCATTTTGTAACTATTTTGATATCCAAACTACATTATATTTTAATCTACTCCAAAAGGAATGCAATGTTATAATACAAATTTCATATCATACAAACCAGATGTTTGTTTGTATTAAAAATGCTATAACTTAAATGACATTGAAGGCAGGAAAATCCTTGATATGCATATGTCCTATTTATATTTTCAGTTAATTTGAAAGTCAGTGAAGTGGGCGAGTTAGATTAACAATTTTATAGAACGTAACATTTCAATCCAAATTGGTCTAAATTAATATATTTTCCCGAACTTGAATATAAGTGAAGCTTATTTAACGCGATTTCAACTTAATTTCAATTCTTTTTGAAATACAGGGTGGCGCAAAAAAAAAAAACATTTTCAAACTAGTTTATTTTACAAACTATTAAAGCTAGAAATTTTCTAAAAACAGTGTTTTATTCTTTCACTTTATCTGCATCTATTTTGAAAATCTGTCAAAGTTAAGACCAAATTCAAACATCCTGCATCGAATTAATAAAAGGTAATTAAAAATGGCTTGCGCTAGGACGAAATGTATGAAAAAAATTACAATATGTAGAATTCATTTCATATGGATGTAAATACATTAAATTATATTATTTTCTGTAACAAGTGAAAGACAATTAAAACTTTAATTATCATATGAGAATTGATGTTTGATATAAAATTGATATATTTAATAATATCAGTTCGCCATTAATTTGTGTCTCCAATTCAATACCCTCAAAATGCAGATTTTAAAAGAAAAGTTTTTGTTGAGACAAGTAACTTAAACACTGAAAGCTTTAAACAGATTCAACCTCATTTTAAACATAGCTTTCAGGAAAGATTTTTACTAA
This sequence comes from Caprella mutica, assembly GCA_947561585.1. Taxonomy (NCBI): domain Eukaryota; kingdom Metazoa; phylum Arthropoda; class Malacostraca; order Amphipoda; family Caprellidae; genus Caprella; species Caprella mutica. The sequence goes on from CANNZV010002004.1 coordinate 74,072, forward strand.
CAATAAAACCATATTACCTATAGTGATAAGTTCAAAACTGAAGAAACAAAAACCGATTAGGTGGCAGGAGAACAGAACGAACACATGAAAAAGTTAATCTTATTCATGAACTATATATTGAGAATTCAAACATATCAATCAAAAGGAAAGAATTATACTTTACTAATGACACATTTCACCAAATTGTTAAACACGTTGTGAAGAATCATCCTTTCAAGAAGCATGCAAGGATCGACCTCTTAGAACTGATTTACCACAGTCTAAATTTTTCAAGATGGTTTCTGCAAAGAAATACTTGTTTTGGGGAGAATATCGTGATTGGCGATGAAGAAGTATTTCCATTAATGAGAGAGTCGATAAACAAAATGTTAATTAAATGAAAAATAGCATTTTTGGAAAATAAACTATTACTGCCATATGGAAATAAATTATACCTATTCTGAAGTCTTTTTATATTTTTGGTCCTCGCGCAAGCCATTTTAATTTATATTTCTTCAATTCGCTGCGAGATGTTCAATTTTAGCTTTACGATTTTCATGAAAGATGCAAAACAATTATACGAATAAAATTTTGTTTTTTGAAAAATCCTAACTTTAGAAGTTTGTGAAATAAACTGATTTGAAAATGGGTTTCCCTCTTTTTGCGCCACCCTGTATAACAAAAATTGATATTTCAGAAAACGAACAGAAAATTCAGAACCGTTCAAAGAACACCTCAATCCATTATTGCTTAGTCTAAGTGACTCCCTTCAACATGCTGTCTTTTAGCAATATATATTTCCCTGTTGATTGAGCCTCAATTGAGCTTTGTAAACCTACAGAAAAGAGAATATTGCTGAAATTCAGAAAACCTGATTAAAAATGTTTATCAATTTTATTGGTACTGAATACAAATTTCGAATTCCTATACTGTATATTCTCAAATGTCTATTAATATGTTGTAATGAAATACCTTTTTAATAGGTCATAAAATTCCGGGATCCGGATAATTGATCGAAAGCAATTGACCGGAAACGATTTATCGAGAACAATAATTTGATCGAATATTGATCGAATGGAAAATTAATCGAAAGGAAAATTATTCGAAAGGAAAATTATTTGAATGGGAAATAGAGCGAACAACAATTGTTCGAATGGAGAATTGATCGAAAATAATAATTGATAATTTTATACTTTTTATACTTCGAATTTATATATAATATTTCTTCAATCAACTGTTTACCTTTAACAGAGAATTATATGCTTTGAAAATTATCATAATTTAGAGAACTTTAAGTTTTCTTTGTTCTAGAATCTAGATAATTGTAGATAACTTGTGAAATGAAAATTAAATAATTAATTAATAACTTCAGTGTAGGTTTAACGTCAATTTCAGAACCAAAAGCCATATCACTGACGTCAAAAGAGAATTAAATATAAGGGGCAGAAAGAAGCAGTCATAAAGGAAAGTGGCTGCATGAACAAAGTCACCTAACAGCGTCAGTGACATTGCTCATGGATGCAGAAAAGCTACTCCGTGAATGCAGTCACATATCAAGGAACGTCAGGAAAAGGGGCTCAAGCACAGGTTACTGCACTCACAGATGGAAGAAGAAAATGAAGAGGTGATAATAAATGAAGCCTACGAGTCTATCTAACACAAAATATAATACCTTTTAGTTGAAGAGCATAACCCTAGCGCAGGGGTTCCCAACGTTTCGGCACTCGCGACCCCTTTTCTAAAAGCTTGAAAACAATGCGACCCCCCTTACTGAAGGCTCACTATAAACAGCACAATTTTACTTTTATTTCCTATGAAGTGGGGGGGGGGGGTATCTGAAGCTAATGAGGGCGCCAGTAGACCGCATACCTTCGCCGTAACTTCTATTGATTATGGACCCGATCATTCACAAAATTCAATCAAATGGTTCCTGGATAGTGGACCAATCGTCTCACCAAATGTAAGGAAATTTGGTTGAATACTCTTGATTTATGCGAATAACAAGATTACCATTGATTTATGATATATAACAAGATTACAAATAAATATATCAATCAAAACACAATCTTCTGCAATTTAGCGGAGGTAATAAATGCTGATAAAAACATAGTCTTGCCGGAACGCCTTGTCGAGGCACCGGCATGTCAGAGCTGGAGTCCACCGGGTTCAGTTATTACCCCTATTCTCATCAATTTCTTTGTATCCGATTCTCCCACCACCCTTCAAACAGTAACATCCTACGCAGACGGTTTTATCTTCGCAGTAACTTACCCGAACATCCCCGATGCAGAGATAGAGCTGAACGATGTGTCCACATGGGCGACATCTACAAACTTTACCATCCCCTCCGCTAAATCTTCGGTCACCCTATTCAACCCTGACCTGACTCAAGATACCACCCACAGTTCTTCCTTTAATGACACTATCCTTCCCCTATGTAAGAACACCACCATCCTGGGAGTTATTTTTTCCACTCACTTCTCTTTCACCCCCATATCCAATCCGTCATCACCTGAGCTTTCGGACGCCTAGGCGTTCTCAAGGCCCTAACTGGCACCACTTGAGGTCTCCAAAAGGAAATTCTCCTCCTAACCTATAAGGCTCTCATGCACCCCCTCACCAGATATACTTCAACAGTGTAGTGCCAAAAATCTTCGACATCTGCTCTGGGAAGTTTTCAAAGAATCCAAAATCACGCCCTACTAGTGTGCACGGGCAACCTTCAGATGGCCGCATCGGACCATCTGCACTCAAAATCCATGGTCCTCCCTGTCACCCAACACTTCGACCTCCTTTGCAAGGAGTACCTCTTAAGAACCCTCCGTCCCTCCTACCCCTTTCACCTTGCCTCTCTCCTCCCCGGATGTCTCCGAGCAATGAAGAAAATTGTATCCTCCCTGTACCTTACCGACGTGTCTCATCACTTGGTCGACGAAGTCCTTCCTGAGGACTCATACAGTAAGGCCATCGGATTGGTCTACGCAGGCGACGTCACGGACCTGCATAGCCCTGCTGCGTCATAACCGTGTGTTGCAAGCACCCGTCCCTTCGTCTACTCCTTGGAGACATTTCTTCCCCACTCCACCAGGTCCAAAATCTCCCAGTTGATCCCAGGTACCATTGCGATGTTCCCAGAAAATCCCCTCGATATCGCAACCTCCCCTCAGTGTCGCAATATCGCGGCCCGATGTCCAGGGAATGTTCCCGCAACATGCATTACCAATATGATTCCCTTCCGACATTTTCGGGATATTCCCGCGATATTCCTAACGAATATCATCCCCATCCGACATTTTCGGGATATTCCGGCGAGATGTATTACTAATATCATTTTCATTGAAAATATGTTGGAAATAATTGACAAATAAATAAGAAATGAAATAATATTTAAAATATATTGCACCATTTATTCCGAAAAGACCATTAAAATTAATGGGGTATCAATAATAAAAGAAATAAAATATATGTTAAAAAACATATATTAAAAAAATATAATAAATAAAATATATATACAAAAATATGTTTAAAAATATATATGTATAAACTAAATGTATTTTTTTATGTCAAATGAAAATTTGTATACTTGTAGTTATAAAATCTTCAGACCGGTTTGTTATTTGAAGTTAATTATTTTGTGACTTTGAAATAGAACAGTGTCATTGGATATTTCCCTTCTGCTCAAATGTTTGTGGTTTTAGAATGGTTGTTTGACAATAATATTTATTGCTTTAAGAGAGTTAATAAGACTTTCAAACTCTGTTACATGTAATGGATTTGGTGAGGGTAATTAACCACCTACTGTTTTCTCTAGGCCAGAGGTTTTCTGTGGTTTACTTTATAGAAATAATGAGCTTTTGAGGTTTCATGTATCCTAACGGATTTCAAGTTTGATGTTTCTTTTCTGTGAGAAAGTAATTAGTTTAGTCAGAAATATAGGAGGAGTTATTTTTGAATTGGTCAGTTTCTATTAGTTGAGGGTAGAATTAGGGACAGCCTACAGGAGGGTTGAGAACCAATCGGAATTGGAGAAGTGAGATCAGCGGCATCTTACGTTTGGATTTGGGTGGAGTTTAAGATGAATCTGGGGAGTATATAAGCGGTGGATTGAGATTATGAAGGGTCCTACTCTGTCTGTCGTCACTCTCTGCTTACGATAGAGTCTTAAGTAGTTTACCGGTCTGGATAAGACCCCGGCGGGGTGAAGTCTTCTCTCACCCCAGCCTTAGGTGACCATCTCCGCCCGTCATAGTTGTGGAGATAGGATCCTTAGCAAGTGGCTGAATCTTGCAATTCAATGGATCCCGGCAGCAGAGGTTGTATTCCTTACGGCAGGATGTGGGAACCAAGAACTGAAGTCTATTGCAGAATAACTTCTGACGTTGCAGAACAACTTCTCATGTTGCAGAGCAGACATTCAATAAGTAGTAGGAGTCTGAAGCCAGAGTCACCATCATAGTACCGTGATTTGCACGAGATGTCGTCCACGTCAATTAGCAAAGTTCCAGTGGAGGACTGCAACCGTTACCAACACACTAGTACCGGGGTTCCGAAGAGTTTCCAACCGCACCTACTCCATTAGAACTCAGTAACCCCCACCCGTATTCCCTCAGTGATTGTGTCAGTGTTTTTTTGTGAAAAGTTTACTCTCAACCTCCAAAGATTGACCAAGTTAAACTCCTCCATAGGTAGATATTTGATTAATTGAATTAAATGTACGATGTTTAGGTATAGGATTTACTATTTCTCGAACCTTTTGTCTGATCTATTACTTAATTAGAGTACACCTAATTTAAACTATGACTGTGTTTCATTTAACCTTGTTATTTTGGTACGATATTTGATTTGATGTTATTCAACGAAGTGATGGAATTAATGAATATTATTGACAAGTAACGTAAACAGTAAATTAAACAAATTGATTATTCTTTCTAGGGAGAATCGTAACCCACGTAAATAAATGCCCGCTCGGCACTAATTAATAACCACGCTACCATGTGAAAGAAGGACTTAAATACTGGAAATATTGAATATGACTATTGAAATAAAGAAATGCCAAGCAGCAGAAATAAGAAGAACCACCCCTTCAGGGCCCCGAACATACAAATTATTAAAAAAATAAGTACCTATGTAAAAAATGTATGTAAAAAAATATATGAAAAAAATGTATGTAAGAAAAATCATGTGAAAAATAAATATATATACATAAAAAAATTATTCCTACATTTTTTTATTTATTAAATGTTAAATCATGACATTTTTCTTGCAACCAACCAACAGACAAAGACACACTCTGTATTAGTATATAGGGTGTTTTATATTATAAGTAACCAGCCATAACCAGCCTCATATTTACACTTTAATATGCAAAATAATCGTTTCAAAATCAGTTTTAGGTCAATATAGGTATCTATAATATTATATAAACATTTAATTAAAGATAAAATCCTATATATTTATCATTGTTTAAACATATTTTGTAATTTGTTAAGATTTCCAATTTAAAGAATCTACTTTCATGTATATATACGTACCTATATTCAGAATGTCTTCATATTCTACATATACTGTGATCATACCTTTCATATATGGAGAATATATTTAGTAAATTCTTTTATTTAAATCTAAATATACATATTCTATACCGTTTAATATAGAAAGTAATCTTCCGATACAGATATAAAATTTATGAGATGCTTACATTATTTTCTCTTTACCGCTAATTATGATGATAAGACATTTCACTCGAAAAAATCTCCCTAAAATAGCTCATGCTGCGCCCTCTGTGGTTCAGAATGGTTACTAATCCGTGCCAGTATTTAGTTAATCAGCCCAATATAAAGAATTTTTTATGTTGTTTGTAATTTACAATATTCTTACAGAAAATTATGCATCAGTTTTTGCAATTAAATATTGAAACGGCTTTTTTAGCCACTTGAGTAGTACATTATGTTGCCTAAATTATCTTTCCCGCTAATATGTAGGTCTAGTTCCAACTGCGTAGATGAGCGTTCGTAAACTTGGTAATAATGAGATCTTAACTCTTAAATTTCAGTATGTGGTTTAAGAAACATAAGATTATACTAAATTGTATTATATTTATTTTGAATAAATTTTATTCAAATAGCATTTACGATGAATTAAATTCTTCATCTGCGCAATAATACATGACGCGTGAGTGACGTCACAAGACGTCACTGTGACGAAAATGCTCCAGTTTTAAAAATCTGTGAGCGAGTGCAAGTGTCTTATATTTTCTCTCAGATAAATTCATCGTGTTTATTATCCGCGAACTTTTGTAATTAGGAACATTTTAATTTATTTATACATAGGTAACTGACAGAAAAGTGATTTGTATTTCTCAGAATCTGGGTATAGTTCGTAATTTACCTAGGTATAATCTACCTTGATACCTAGGTAGATTATAGATATAGGTAGTTAGTTAGCTATTTACTCTTTTGCAGCATACCTAGTTGTTAATTTACTTCTCTGTAGCGGTTTAGCACCAACTTATTTATTTACCGTACATCTCATCGTTAGGTAGTTATTTATTTACTTTTCAGCTTTAGTTAGCTACCTACCTACCTACTTAGTTATTAACTTCACTGTACCAAGTAGGTAGTAAATAGGTAGGTACCTAGGCAGGTATTTAGTTATGTATTTACTTTTCTGCAGTACCTAACTGATTAGTTATTTAATGAAGTACAGTACTTAGTCTATCAATTGGTAGGTAGTACCAAGTTAATTATAATAAGTAATAAGTGTAATAGCTAGTTTCCTAGGTTCTAAGTACCTATCTTACAATACATAGCTATATTTAGTAGGGTAAATTACGAATTATCGGTCAGTTTGACATCTTCGGTCATACATATAAGAAAAACGATATTATAATTGTTATTTAATTTTTATTTCAATTGGTATCCATGATAGGTTGCTACCTACAGGTATCGTGGATACCAATTAAAATAAAATATAACAATTTACCTAAGTACAATATACTTTTTCTTATATGACCGAAGATGTGAACCTAGAACCTACCTAAAAAGAACTATTAGCTACTGAGTATTAGATAGGTAGTATGTACTTACTTATAGAATGGTAAAAAATGTTCCTATGTATGATAGTATTGCTGAAAATTCCATCTGATTAGTGTTATAAATATTTTGAAATGAAGCTGTAAAAGAATAAGATGTGGTTATCTGCTTGCTGGTCGTATACTTTAAATGGATGATGGAGTTAACAGCGATGAATACACAGTGAAGGATATGCTAAATTGAATGTTAGTGACAGTTGTGTTAAAAAATTCCGACTGTCGCCAGCATTCTTTTGTTTATCCTTCCTATAAATCTTCAGTGTTCTATTTCCCAATGCGCAAACCATATCTACTCATCAAAACTCCAATAGCTACATAAAAGATTCACTCCGATACAAGAGATGCAATAAGTACTAGCACGTATGTACTCCTAATCATTAGCAATAATGAAGTTATACTAGCATATATTTTTATTATGAGCAATTGTAAAATAACATTCCCGCAATATCCCCGCGATATTCCCTACCGATGTTCGCAAAATGTCACCAGGGGATATCGCGAAAATGTCCGTTTTTGTACTTTTTTATGAACATCCCCTGGGAATGTTCCCGGAATATCGGTAGGGAATAAACATCCCCTAACGATGTTCCCGGAACATTCCCTGGGGATATCCCCAAAAAAGTACAAAAACGGACATTCTCGCGATATCCCTGGGAACATCACGGGGACATCGGAAGGGAACATCGCGGGGATATCCCGGGAAGGTCATTTTGTTGCCTGGGATGTCGGGCTTTTGTTTCAGACTGGTGAATACATGTTCAGGATCGGTAAGGCAATTTCACCGTCCTATCCTGACTGAGGCTTGGGAGACAATTGTGCTCTACAACTTCAGCTGCGAAGCGAATACCCGTTCTCTCTTTTGGGTTGACATTTGTTTTTACCCAGGGACGGTAGCGGGCTGCCTCTTCACACTTTTCCTAGTTTCGGACAGCTTCCGAGATCTCCTTAGGAGATATTACCACCCCTTACCCCCTTATCTGTCCCTGTAAAAGTTACGACACTAACAAAACATAGCAATACGCAATTATGCGAAGATGAATATTTAAGAATCATGTACCTAGTTATTCATTAGCCAATTAAATCACATTACGACAGCCTGAAATAATAAAGAGAACATATATTCCTTAAAATGACATAAAGATAAGTTTGTAGCTACATCTATTAAACCAAGTTATTGTGATATTTGATGATGCATTTCAGCAGCAAACTGACATACACACACTTAATGGGATCGGCAAAGAAGAGAAGGGAAATTCATCCGAAAATTTATATTGTGTAGCAGAGTTACGGAACTCCTCAGCTAGAGCTTCGCGAACCCCCCTGTCAAGGCTTCGCGACCTCTAAGGGGGTCGCGACCCACCGGTTGGGAACCCCTGACCTAGCGCTATCCTCTACAACTCCAAGTAAGGATAAAAAAAATGATAAACGTGGTAAAAATGAAAGAAAAAGACATTACGTGATCATAAATTACAATAGTTCGGGGCCCAAAAAACGCTACCCCCTTCTCTAACATTCACGACAGACAGCTTCAGGATAGAGCACCTGGGGTCTTCCAGATAAAAGAGGAGAATAAAGAGGTGATGATAAATGGAGCCTGCTAAGGGCAAAAACTAAAGTCATATTAAATATTGAGGGAGTATATTGTTAATTGGTTAAAAACTGTATGGAAAGAAAATGGAAATATTAGATAAGTACATATAAAAAACAAAGGATAAGGATACATCAAGTATCAAATAATACAAAATACTAGAATTAAAAATAATTTTCATTTTTTTTTTTTTGTATACACGTATTTATATTTGCTTTGTGTTTAGTAGCTGACCTATTCGATCGATTTTCCTCTCGATCAATAATTGTTGTGCGATCAACTTTCCTTTCGATCAATTTTCCATTCGACCAATTTTCCTTTCGATCAATTTTCCATTTGACCAATTTTCCATTGTATCAATTTTCCATTCAGTGAATTGCTTTCGTTAAATTGTTTTCGGTCAATTGCTTTCAATCAATTTTCCTAGACCCTAAAAGTCCGGGTTCTTATTATAACTCATATATTTGGTTGTTCAAAAAAAAAATCGGGATATTAGTTTAGATATTCACTTCATTCTGCATGAGTAGTTTATTTGAATTAAGATAATACTGGTCGATGTGTCAAGGCTTATTGTAACACTAACTGTAAGTCTGTAGTGAGACAATACAATACAATCGGAAAATTTATTTCACGAAGGGGAAGGTTAAATTTTAGTGAAACGGAAAGTGAATGTTCATTATCGAACTATTCGAAAATATTTTAAATTGTATTTTTTACACACAATATAAAATATATATACATATATATAACAATGATAATGGTTTTTCCCAACAAACTTGAGCAACTTTACACATTTGTAAGAAATCCCATGAAGGAATAACCTCCTAATAATCAAATACAAACACTCTATACTTGTCTATTGGGTGCAATCTTAGTAGTGAGATTAGAGTTAAACTGAGTGGAGGTTTAATTAATATGTGTCATTGAACAGGATAATTAATTACAAAGGAATCGAAGTATTTGTAAGAAAAAGTGTCCTCATGATGGAATTCTCTTACTTGTATCGTGAAAAAATGTTTCGTGAATGCAGTCACTTACCATGTAGTATTTCGATTGAAAAGATACACAAGAAACAATACTCAACTGATGAATCGAAGAGGATAAATAGGTGGCAATGAATGAATCTAAGATCTCGTATTTAGGAACACAATGTTAGACCTATCTTACAAAACTGCAGGAAGTAATAGGACAACTAATGAACAACTTTACCTTCAACTCTTAATTCCTGTAAAGATATTTTGCGAATTTTGCTCATTTACAATCATGTTCAAATATTAATCTTTTTATATTAATAACATATATATATTAAACCTTGTGGAATTAAACACATGTATTGCCATATATAGGATCTAAATATATTACCTCAGATTATTATCTTCTGAAAATTAGTTGTGTTATTGAATAAGGTAATTAAATTTTACCGCTTAGATTTGAATTTTAATATTTGAACTTTGTATGCTAAACAATCTAAAAACTCCATCAACGGACTTCTCATAGTATTACAAGTTTAAATTGTTTCAATCAAACACCCACATGTTACAGTATCCCGTCAATAAATGGATGCATTAGATAATGTTCTCGTTAAGAAACCAAAACTTAAATACTTTAATTACTGGAATATATTACTCAAAGCATGACTTAAAACTTGTAGTAGGTATCAAAATGTAGTAACAAATGACCGAGTGAACTTTGTGATCATCTACCGCAAGGAAGCAATAGAACCTCCCCTAACCATATATGTTAATCAAGAACTTGTATCAAGAGAATATTAAAATGTTCATCAGAGAGGAATTTCAGCCTTCATCATCTCCATATTTAACTCTAAGCGTTTACTGTTAATGAACACGGCGCCTTAATTTGGAAATAGTTTGCGTATTTGAATAATATATTTTATTTAAACTATAAATGCCTTACGAATGATATTATATGTATTAATATATTTATCATTTATTTAGGATGCTTCTGTAATTACATTTATTTTAACGACAGCATTGATAAATAAAAAACTCGTCATGTTTTAAATGCTTAATATCTCAGTATTTAAACTTAATCTGTGAACTTTACACAATTATTATTATCTCGATAATCAAAGTCATATTTTTAGAATAAAAAAATATATTCGATTGTTATGATTAATTCTACCAGTAATGTACGAAACTAATAATATTATTGATAAATATCTTACATCTAAATCTGACATATGAACCTTAATTGGGTGTAGCACTAATATATATTCATTCAAATAGATTGATTTGTCATTTTCTTATGCTACAAACTGGTAAATCAGTGGTTCTTGAAGAACTTTTCTCGTGCACCCCTTGCTTTTCTCAAGTACTCCCTGTGCATTGTAGTGGATTGAAATAGATTGAAAGATACAATAAGAAAAATATTTGTTTACTATGATTTGAGAATTAAATATGCAAATTGAAAAAGTTAGGAAAATGATTGTTTTATTAACATAATGTAAAATTATATTTTTAAGTAAGGAAAATCGAAATCCATATAGAGAGGTACTGATTTTTATTTACACTTTATTTATACAATATAAGCATCATTTTCCTTTCTGTTATTAGAATATAGGACAGAAGGAATAAAAGTTACAGGCACACAAATTGAGAAATTGCACTTTTAAGGATATAAAAAAAATAATACCGTTCCCAGATTTTGAAAAGTTTTTTATTATTGAAGCTACGGTTGTGAAACTTTGTTCACATATATAAAATGAATTCTAAGATTTTTTTGTGTCGTGACATTTTTTCGATTCGACCCATAGAAAACGAGTTATTCGAGTTTCGAACAAATTTCGAACAGTGTGTAAATTAATAAATGGATACTACAATTTTGTAGCTATGACATTATGGTTATTGTATTCAATTCTCCACAAGATTCTATACAAACAGTGGAAGCGTTTTTTTTATTTTTCAAATTAGTTTTCGAATTATTGAAATTTTTAGTGAAAAAAAAAAAATATATTGAAAAAATATAAATTTCAAAATTCAATATTTTGAAAAATAATTCGAAAATTAAATAAAACTCTTGCAGAGTTTGTAGAAAATTCCGGGGAGAATCGAATGCAAAAAACTGCAAAGCCGTAGCTTCTACCAAAAAAAAAAGACTCAGGCTTTTGAATTACATGATTTGTAGATATCTGAAGTAACGAGTAATCTCCCATTTAAAATTTGATAATCTGGCACGTAGCATACTACTCTCGAGACGGTCTGCGGGTAACTGAGGAATATTTCTTTATTATTACGAATTATAATTGGCTGAGAGATAGTTTTTAGAGTAAATATTGACTCCCTACTCCTCGGCTCTCGTTTCCCTTTCTCCCTCTCCCCAGGGGTTTAGAGTTACATGATACCTCTGGTAATTTGCACACACTATAAGAAGGTTATGAAGCAACTATTTACACAATAAAAAAAATGATAAAATTTTGAGATTTCTTCGGGGACGGTCCCCTTAATTCAAATATTGTAAGTCGTATTCGTAGATTTGAAAATAAAATTAAATACAGGCATCCCCCGCTTTAATTACCAAATCACAACACAGTTTATTCATCAAATATTAACTAAAGCGAGAAAAAGTAACAAGAAATTTATAATGGTCACTCCTTGAATATATATATCTTATCTTCTATGAGTTATTATGGAAGAAATATTTTTTTAGAGTAAGAGTACTAAATAAGCATATTAATAAACACTTGTTCAGTGTTTGTGACTGTGATGAAAGTTTAATGTTGTGAATTCATTAAAGGTTTTACAATCTAATCATAGCTTAACTTTCACACAGTATAGGTGAGTCATTAATATATACTTAGATTTCTATAATTATTGTGTTACTTTGAACAAATAGCAATTTTATGCTCTGTGAAACAATTTTTGTAGAAGGGTACTAAGTTTCATGTTATTTGTACGTTCTACATTTTAGGACACGTCCGATATGAAAATATTATAATCATTATTCAATTTCTATTCAAATTGTTAGCATGAATACCAATTGATATAAAAGTTAAATAATGATTATTATATACAGATTTTTACGTTTTCAAAAAATGGAACCGTTAGATGATACTGAACTAACCCTAAAATGGGTAAAAATCTGATCCAATTGCATCTAATAACCTAATCTGTATCAAAGTTTTGATGTTTTTGATGAATACAGTGAAATAATTACAAAAATTTGTCTCTGTTTTCTATGTTTACGAACGGTACTTATTCCGAGACATGACTCGAAATAAGTACAATGTATATTAAAGTGAAGTGTACTTAAAGCGAGGTCTGCATGTATTGTTATTTGTATCCGTAGATATGAAAATTAATCAAATTAATATTGTAAGTTGTATCCGTAGATTTAAAATTTTGGTGTATTTGTATATATGAGAGACATATTATTAATACTCGAAAAAAAATGTCCTTCTAATAACTGTAATTATAGATTGTGGATAAGATATATCTTTTGATTAAATACTGTACTCCTTAATCAACATCTAATTATTATTATAGTATAAATTATATTACAATAAATAAACTTCCGCTAATATGTAGATTTTGTAATTTTAAAATTATCTTCGGAACACGCTGGAACTTATAAATAATCATTTAAAGTATATGATATATTATTCATCGCTCATTTTTTTTGACCAGTATTTAATGAAATAATACCACGCAAGTACACTCTCAGCTGTTCTCTCACAGGTATTTACTAAAGTAAAAGGATCTGAATTTTCAAAATGTTCCTAATTGCTTACCGCTTTTCAACATCAAAACTTTGTTAGTCACACCTTTTTATTTCACATTCAGTCTAGAAAGTTGCATGGGAACTCACACAGTAATACATTTAGGGAAAAAGTTTGTAATTACTTATAGATTGGTTTGAAATTTTACTCCAATTCAAATTTTTTTATATGTGATTATTAAAATTGATTTGTACTTTGACCACAACTTCAAGTAAACGGTTTGTAATAATGGTGGGACCCGAAATAAAACCTTTGAGAACTTTCGAAATAATCCATGGATTTTAAAAAATTAAACGATTATAGAAACTTGAAAACATTGCGTTTCACATAATAAAACATAATCGATGATACGGGTATGGGATAAAAATTCAGCGGCAAATGAAAATTGGATGCTGCACGAAGGTTACTTCGCATGTCCAGTTGCATTCTGCGAGTGGGGGTTTACTGAAGCATGCAGAAAACTCGACTTTTATTCAGAACTAAATCATATCACACGAAGATTTTTTCAGACTAAATGAATGTGTCAATAAACATAACGACCGATTTTGGAAAACTGAAACCCCGAAGGTGATCAGAGAAAATTTGCTCCATTCAGAAAGAGCTAGTCAAAATGTGGTGTGGAATCAAGGAGAATAAGATTATCAGTCCCAATCTCATGAGGATATCGATGGCCTAACAGTTAAAGTAAATGGGGAGTGATATTATGACATAATAACTGACTTTTTGATTCCGAAAGTGAATGAAATGAATTTGAATAATTAAATTTAAAATACCCCTGTAACACCACGGGGCTCAGCATTGAAATCATGCGTCAGAAGTTTCCGGGAAGATTGCTCTCAAGATCTGGCGACGTTGATTGGTCAGAGAGATCTCCAGATCTTTCCACACTAGATTATTTCTTATTGTTATATCTCAATAAAAGAGTCTACCTTAACAAGCAAATAGACATCCCTTAACTGAAGGAACTCAGTGAAACAGAAATTATATCGAAGTGACAGGAAATGCTGATCAGAGACATGAACAACCTCGGTCATCGTGCCGAAATTTGCTTGCGGTCAGGAGGGTAGGACTTGAAAGAAATCATTTACAAGAAGTAGTTGAGTAAAAATGCAATGTTTCAAGGACTCTATAGTCGTTTAGTTTTGAAAATCCATGCATTATTTAAAAAGTCATTAAAGATTATTTTGGGTCCCACCCTAATTACAAACCCTTTATTTTCTCATTTTGGGATATTTTACCATTAGTGATTAATTTCATCAATCATTTATTTCATTATGATTCACAAACTAATTAATTTGGTACTTTCTATTTTTAATGAGCATCAATGTTTTCAGAATGGCAATTAAATCTCTTGAGAAAAAATGATTATGTGAATAGAAAAGGTTTACATTCAATATCTTGGGTAGTGAATCAGAAAGTCTTTTCAGAAGAAAATATTTAATAATATTTATTAAGAAAATTTCAATATGATGATTCGTGCAATTATATTAAATAATATGTAATTATATATGTTACTTTCATTACTGATCAAATAAACTTGAACAAGTTAATTTTCCATACCATTTTTGTTATTTGTCAAACTATTAGAAAGATAATTATAAAAACACAATTCTCTTAATTATGATCTGTGACTTGATATCTTTTGAAGAGTAGAATATAATTAATGGATCTATGTTTAACTTTATCTCTGCCAGTTAGAAGTTGAAAATTAATATTGAGTAATTTGCTCTTTCAAATATATTAGTCCCTTTACATTTTATATATATATATATATTTCTTTTTTCGTCATCCGCATGAGAAATAATATAATTTGGAGTAAAGAACACTGTTTTTTTAACTGTAAAATATAAGACACACGTACATATTGACTTTATAATTGAATATAAATAAGCTTTAACTGCTCTTAAATATTGTAAATATTAATATAAAATGAATAATAATTAAGAAAGAGCTACATGACTAAAATAAATATTCTCAAAATTGGTTGAAAATTAATGAATTTTTTTCCAAACTCAATTAAGTTCAAATTATTTCATAGTGTGACCATTAAAATTAATTCCTGTTATATAAGGAACTCAGTGACTGAAGCAAAATAATTAAGTATTCATCTTTGTATGACAGAGTTGATAATACATCGAAATCAGCGCAGTGATATTACCTAGGGTACACGAATCTGGTTTGATTGGCAGTTCAATGATATCTTTATTACAAAGAAAAAGGAAATAGAAGATGCAAACTATGAGATATACATTATTATCTATTAAAGTTAGGCAAAGCAATCAAATCCCTATTCATGAAAGCGTTGCTAATAGTTACCTCCACTTTTTAATGATGTAACAGTTCCTTGGCTTTCATCTGACAGAACAGAAAGGCGATCAAACTGTGCAAAATACTTAAAGTACAATTATACACATTATTTTTCTGATATGCATAATTGCATATTTATATTTCAATTGAAAGACCAACAGAGGATCAATTTCAAAGCAAGGAATGGTTAGATATTGTTATTATAATAGTGTACAAAATGGGGAAAATTGAGTATTGAACTGCTCACTAATAAAAACAGGTTCTATTGCAAATTCTTCTGCTTGAAAATATTTGAAAAATAACGTAACTTCTATTGATAATAGTGACACAAATCAGAATAATAAATCAATGGCGTATGATAGAAGACATTGAAGTAAATCTTATCACATTTTTATACTTAGAACATATGGAATGTGATAAGATTATTCTTAGAACAGGTATAGAACTTACTTTGTGTTATCCTAAAAATCAGAATGCCTTGGTATCATAAAAGAAAAAAAATCTTGAGATTCATCGTAATTCTGAGTCCCCAGTAAGAAAATAAGATGGCGTAAACTCGTAAAATTTACGGTAACAAATATCTCAACGTGGCAAACTCAATGTGAATTATTACACACTGGACAAAATAAAGATCAAAAATATTTGTGTGTGGTATAGCGACACAATGAAATGAATAAAACATGTTTTATATTCCACTCAATGTCTGATAACAGAAACTATAGTCTTAGATTTTATGGGATTGTACATAATTATTGAACTCATATACTCGTATGTAGTTTTCGGGGAAGTGCTTTCTTTTCGAGGCAATAGTTAATGATTTGATTATGGTCTAATAATAACACTAGAATTGGAAATGAATATATAACTAATCAATGTTTATTGGAACAAATTATGAAGAATGTTTAGTGAAAATTGACAAAGAAAAATGTATTAATTGCCAGATATTGTCGATAATAATCAAAAATAATTTTATTAATTAACCTTATAAATATTTAGGAAGGAAAATGATGTGATTAGTTTGAAATTCAGTTCACCAACATTTGGTCTGGAGGAAAAGATGGAATTCCATACCTTCTTTTGAATTACAGTGTAAATTAGAATAAAAAAGACACAGTTTAAAGATATAATTTGAGGAACATTTCAAGTTATTAAATTATTCACTGGCATAATTTTAATGATTATCTACATATATCTTTATAATCTATGAATGAAATAAATAACTATAGTGCGATCTTTTGAGACCATCTAGAGGAAGTGATATACGTATGCGCTCTTTACACAGACGATACTAAAATAAAATCAAAATCATGTAAATACATTTTTGAACAGAAGGTTATAAGGTAAAGAAACAGTAAATGAAATTTCCGACAAACCCTCTGCACCTAAAGCCTTCTCTCAATCGCAGATTCATAAGCGTAATTTGGAACTATACTGTACGTCACGTGAGTGAACAGAATGCCAACGGACAAAATGCCTACGGATAAAATGCCTACTGACAAAATGCATACAGACAAAACGCCTATAGGATAAAATGACTAACGGGCAGAATGCCTATTGGACAAAATGCCTAAAATGCATTGTAAACTTTTTAAAATATAGGGATAGTGAACAAAGATTTATAATGTCTAATATGTGAGACCAAGGCTTAGTGGAACAGAGAATTTTCTATTAGTAAGAGTATATTTCATCACTATCACATTGAATATGAATAATTGGAACTTATATATAGCGTGCTTAGTGTAAACACTGTATTATTCTGCTGTGTTTGTGATTTATCACTAAAGTGCTTGATCTATTTAGCAAATTACTTGATTATAATAATCTTCCTCTATTTTGAATTTTTTCACTAGCCATCTACAGTCTTTTTATATATATTTTATTTGTATCATCTCCTTTTATTTTCATTAGATATCTATAACAATTTCAATCTATATTTATTTTAAAATATTGTTTATTTCGTTAGATAACTATATATATATCAATTTATCATCTTCAATCTATAGTGATGTATATCGTTGCTTTGGAAATTTTAATGCACGTTGGGTAATTTCAAGGTTTATATAAGTTAGTGCTGATATTCAATTAACTACCCATGCTTACAAAAAAACCCGCTGGTATTGTATTATTTCATTATCTTGGTATTATTATTATATATTATTTACTTAGGTTTTACATAAATAAAAAAAAACATTATTTGATGTTCAATGATAAGGTAATTACAATATACTGTATAATCAACTTCAATATTTCCTATTTGGCACTTTTATCAAAATATTGAGTTCATTTTTTTATTCTTTTTCCAAAATTCCTTTTAATTTTAAACACTAGTTTAATGTTACAAGTTGTTATATACAAATTAAATGGGAAGAAATGAACATAGAAATGAAGTGGTGCATCCAGGAATCGAACGGACGATCTCCAAACTCCAGTCTGCGGCGCTAACCTCTCAGCCATCCTGGACATGGTAGAAGTAGAATTAGAATGAATCAAAACACGCATGCCTTTTAAAATTATTATAAATGAATAATATTTAATATTCTATTGATCTCATATCTTTTTTTTTATAATAACAAGCAATGGAACATTTCAATTGAATATTTTTATAATTGCTATCTATTAATATTTATCAATTCCCACCTACCTATCTAGTTTCTTACTATGTTTTATCAATCAATACCTTCATAGATACTAGTGTTTAACATTACTTACGTAGTTTTGATACGTAAATAAGGCTTCAGAATTAACTTGCTGCAATATGTATCAATATTTTTACCATTAAGATACAAATATTGATACAAAATAGCACTCAAGAAACACGTATAAATTTATATATATATTGATTCTGTACGAACAATGAATACATATTGTGGTAACTTAAAATTTATATGTAGCCCAATAACAATAAAGAAATTACAGACAATTATTATTACTGAGAATATAATTTTGTTAATAGTATAAAATATATCAACACAAATATAATATTATTGTAGCAAAATTATTATTTATAAAGACAAAGGTATTTTGTTAAACAATAATGTTACATTTTAACTAGATTTTTCAAGTTACTACTACAAAAACATTTTATTGTAAATAAAAAAACATTTAACAATATTTTATTGTTATCAAAGCAATATTTAAGTTAATATGAACAAACATTTTTTAGCAACCTTAACAATATTCCATAACAAAAATGTACTGTTAACTTAAAATATTTTGTTGTAGTGAAGAAATCTTTGAACAATATTTTATTGCTGATTTAACTCAATTGATGGTTAATATAACAAAATTTTCCCATTACCATAACCAAATGTTATCGACAAAATACGTTTAGTAAATTTAACAAAACCGTTCTCTGTGTGTAGAACCAAACGATAGCATCCATGGCTAACACTTGTAACTTCTATTTCTTTAGTAGTTGAATTCAAATTCATTAAATATTAACATTTATATGTGAAGAAAAGCTAGAAAAAAGCATTGTAGATGCCAAGAATATGGCATCTACTTAGCTTGCATTTCTAGAATATATTTGTCTATCCTAAGTGGAAAAAGGCATTCAATACTCAATAATGAGATAATATTATGTTTCATAAAGGAATGAAAACAATTATATTGTTCAATTGCATTTAAAAATACTCTGTACATGAAATAATCAAATATTTCGAAAAAAGCTATTTTGCTTACGTTACTGCCGATTGGCAACTATAGTTGCCAGGCCATATTTTTCATATATGCCAATCAATTTTTCGAATATGTTAGATCAATCCTATATAACTATTTTAAAGTATAAAATTTGAAAAATGCTGCACAATAATTATCGGCATTAATGGGTTAATTAAGCTACACATCTACCCTCTGAAACCTCTGTAAACTTAAACATATGAAAATTAATGCTAAATTGTACATATCAAAATGACGTGAAGAAATTTCCTTTATAGTGTTGGAATTTTAGTTTAAATGTATTACACACTCTTTATATTTTTTATGTTAACTTCCTGTGAGACTAGCTCAGCTATATTAATTACCTATTGTTTAACAAACAATGTATTACTTTTATGAGAAACGGATTTAAGGTTTAAAGTCCATTACAAGTTCCGGTGAGTGTTAAATATCACCGCAGGTCAATTCTTAAGCTAGTCGGTTCTTTACATTACTCAGTGAGAGATGTGTTCCACTCATCTCTCCAATAGACTTCTATCTGTATAACATATTACTCTTTAAATAAACTCTATGTCTTAACGTTGTTAACCCACTGTAATTTAACCTAATTCTAACATATAGATCACACTATAAGCTGAGATTACTCAAAAAGAATATTTAAGCAGGAGAATGTTCAAAATTGAAACCTTAAAATCCATTGAAACTACGATATTAAAAACATATGGACGAATCAATGTAAAAAATAGAAGGAATACAAAAATGCTTCACACAAATTACTAAAGTTCATAAAATTGAACAATGGAAGTGGAATCACACCAGAAAGTTCAATTTTCTATCTGTTTTCTATTAATTTTCTATTAATTAATATATTAACCTTATTTTTTTATTAACCCTTATTAATTATGAATACATGAAAACTCTATCTAGTAATGAAATATGTCTAATAAGTATAGTTCATATACTTATTCTTAATCATTAATTGTATCTCTGTTATCTAATATCTTATTTTTTTAATTTTCAATTTTCATTTCGATCCATTCTGCCACTAATTTGGCATTATCATGTTATCTGCTGAAGTGGAAGGTGTAGATAGATGTTAGTGCGGGCTGATATAGGTAAATCGGTACTTAAAATATCTAATGAAACAGTTATCGAAAATAATATTGCAAGGGTGTGCTTATATAATAAAATTTATAAATATTAGGAATAGTGTTTTTTTTCGGTTATGAGGCTAACTGTTTTAATTAAATTTAAGTTGTTATTTAGTTTATCTGAACATTGAACATAGAATATGAAGGGTCCACGATTCATAATTTCTTTGGTCAACAGGTTAAATTCCGTATAAAAACTTCTATGGAGCATCATCACATCATCAATTAATAGCGTTCAATCCTAGTAACCTAGGGACTGGTCTATGCGCACCAGTCCTCATGAAAACTATTAATAATTTTACTTTAGAACCGATATGGAAGCTGTCTTTTCCTGACTTTTACTTTTCAACATAATTACATACGATTATACAATAAAGGAGATAAATGTCAAGATACTCATATTATGAGCATTTATTCAAATATACAGGGTGTTTCCAAAAAACCTGAACACAAGTTTAAGTAGTATATATCAAAACTATTAAATACATATGCATCTTTTTGGTATAGTTTTCATTGTTGAACCCTTCTCCATCCACAGTTAGGTTTTCATCAAGTTTCAATCATTTTTGTGAATGTTATAAGGATTATATTAATGGGTAAGAAAAATGGCTTTTTGCGCAAATAGTTAGAAAACCTAAGAAATATTGGTTTCTTATCTTTGATTGTTGATTTTATTTAAGTATATAACTATTCTTTGGCATTAACTAGTGGATGTGTAAATATCAAATGAAGATTTTTATATAGAAAAATAATCGAAAAGTCAATTTTTTAAGATTTTATAACAGTTTTAGTGAGGACTGGCGCGCACGGACCAGTCCCTAGGTTACTGAACAAGCTTTTAAAGTCTAAGTTACTAGGGTTAATAAACTGAACTTAGGAATCACTGCACACTTGCAAACCAAAGTCACTGCAGCCAGTACAAACTAAACTCACTGCAGCCAGTACAAACCAAAGTCACTGCAGCCAGTACACACCAAAATCACTGCAGCCAGTAAAATCCAAAGTCACTGCAGCCAGTACAAACCAAAGTCACTGCATACTAGCAAACCAAAGTCACTGCAGCCAGTACAAACTAAAGTCACTGCAGCCAGTACAAACCAAAGTCACTGCATACTAGCAAACCAAAGTCACTGCAGCCAGTAAAAACCAAAGTCACTGCAGCCAGTACAAACCAAAGTCACTGCAGCCAATACAAACCAAAATCACTGCAGCCAGTACAAACCAAAGTCACTGCAGCCAATACAAACCAAAGTCACTGCGGCCAATACAAACCAAAATCACTGCAGCCAGTACAAACCAAAGTCACTGCAGCCAATACAAACCGAAGTCACTGCAGCCAGTACAAACCAAGGTCACTGCATACTAGAAAACCAAAGTCACTGCTGCCAGTACAAATCAAAGTCACTGCAGCCAGTACAAGTCAAAGTCACTGCAGGCAGTACAAACAAAAGTCACTACAGCCAGTACAAATCAAAGTCACTGCAGCAAGAAGAAACCAAAGTCACAGCAGCAAGAACAAACCAAAGTCACTGCAGCTAGTAAAAACCAAAATCACTGCAGCCATAAAAAACCAAAGTCACTGCAAGCAGCTATCAGGAATTAAAGATAGTAATTCCTTTAGTTGAGGTGACTGAATTTCCTTCTCTCCCATTATTTTACGTTTATGCCCATTCTTTACGTGTGTGCCCATTATTTACGTGTGTTTCCCATTTTCTAAATTACTCTTATTTGTATTGGATGAAATTCATGAACGCTATATAATGGTTTGTTATTGATTTGATATTGTTCAATAATTAGTATAATAATGTTCTGTTTTCATTTACCCCTTTCATAAGAGATTTGCAAGGAAACAGTGGCAATAAGGAAAATCAATAAGTGGTAAATTTGGCTAAGGAAAGGAAACAAGTATAAAATACTAAGTACATAGGGTTCCAAAAAAGTTTGTAAGTACTTTTCTGGAACCTTACTGTCCCTACACAATAATTATTATATCTTTTTCTTACGTGTTCGAAAATGTAGAACAGTCAAATGACTTGGGACTTACCATTTTAACAGGCGCACTCCGCAGTAACGCAATTAACATTACATAGCGTTTTGGATTATTTTTATTTTTGTATACTAATATTCAAAAGGTCAATTTTGATTTTAAATTTGAAAAATAAACGAACGGTAGAGTGAGTGTTCCGTTTATTCAATATAAAAAGTATTAGCCACCTTAGTTATGAACTACAGCTTCCAGTCTAGGATTGCTAACGGCATTTATCTGTTACGGTGAAATTGCTTCCCATTTCACTTGCAATTATTCTTTCAAAGATTTGAGAACCTTGTCTTCGAAATGAACGATATTGGTATAGTAAAAGTTATAGTATCTGGACTTTCATTGGCCATATATGTGTGCCAATCAAGGATGGAATGTTGAATCCTGGTTTGGGTTAATTTTGAGCCAATTGAGGATTTTCCTGTTACTAATAACTTTGAAACTATAATAAAAATGATGTTCCACTCTGATTTAATTATACCCCACACGACACATTTAGGAGGGTAGATTTTTCTTTGGCTGTCACGGATGCTAGGTAACATGATCCCAGGTAAATTGTCCCCAGTAATTTAACACCAGATAATTTGATACACAGGTAATTTGACCACTGGTAATTTGACCCACTGTAATTGGAATCACGGTAATTTGATCCACTGCATAGTAATTTGATCTCCAGTATAAGTTGACCCCCCTGATACGGATATTACATTTAAAATCATATATATATGTATAATATTGATATAATAACTTTAGTAATTAAGAATTTATTTAATTCAACATACCTAATATGAATCCAAGAAGTAAATAACGTCTAAGAATTAAATAAAGGGGATCAAATTGAATCTATCCTAAAACATTTTAGCATAGTTACATAAAATTGATATAATATTTAATTAAGTCTACAATTACTTAAAAATAAAATAAGTCCAAGAAGTAAAGAACGGAGATCAACCTTCCGGGGATCAAATTAGAGAGAATCAAATTACCTGGGGATCAAATTACCAGGGATCAAATTACCGTGGCTCACATTACCGGGGATCAAATTTCCTGGAATTAAATTACCGGTCACAAAAGTTCAAACTATAACAGACTGTGCATTTTGACTATCCTACTTTCGGCTTGGAGAAACTCCAAACTTGTGATGCTTCACAATCAATTTTCTTCACAACAATCAGCAATTCTTCTCGACTGTAAACACCAAATTAAGGATCGTGCCTTCACTTATCTCATTCAGGATATTGCAATTTTTCTCTGATCTTTCTGTCATGATGGTCAGTACATTCATGACGTTTCAGCATTTTAAATGATTTTGTTCTTATATCTTCTTTCAACAATCGTTACTTTGTAGTTTTGCTAACTCCAGCAGACAGTTTCCGATGATATCGACTTTGGTTTTGACTTTGATTCGATAAAGCGTACTTACGAAGTTACGCTACGCTTTTTATTAGCTAAATCATCTAAGTTTATTAGATACTGAACCATTCTCTATAAACTTTTTTACATTTATCCAAACAGTGGATGCGATTTACTTTCGACAAGAAGTGATTTTTAAATTGATAAGTTGAAGAAATATATTGTTTTATAAAGACTTCAACAATAGTGAAGAAGCAAACTTCCTATTATTCAATATAATGATATCATAGACATTGCATAATTAACTAACTAAAGACATTATAAATTGAACTAATGTAAATACGCAACAACTGATGTGACACAGCAGCCGATAGCTAATTACAAAAAGATGCTCTATAATAGATATGAAGTTTGAACATCTAGAGTCAAACATTGAGCATCTTTTCCTACTAGCTATCAGCTACTGTGCCATATTGGCTATTGAGTGCGCGGACAGAATACCTAAGGACAAAATGCCCACGGACAAAATGTCTAAAGGACAAAATGCCTAACGGACAAATGCCTAGTGGACAAAATGCCTGATGGACAAAATGCCTAACAGACAAAATGCCTAACGGACAAAGTGCCTAAAATGCATGTAAACTTATTTCAAATATGGAAAGAGTGGACAAAGATTTGAAATAAGTTAGACCAAGTGGAAACAAAAAGTTTTGTCTCAGTGAGATTTTATTAAATCACTTTCACATTGAATATGAACATTTGTAACTCAGAGTGCTTAGTATAAACACCCTCTTATTTCATTTCACTGTGTTTGTGATTTATCACTTAAGCGTTTGTTCTATTTATCAAATCGCTTTAAAAAATTAATCTTCCTACATCTTGTCATTTTATTGGATATCTATATTCATCATCTACTATTTTCATTTTTTAAAAAAACATCAATAATCATCTTCTATTTCCATTTTGTTTAAAGACATCTATAGTCATCTTATTTGTTTTTATTTTTTAAAAGATATCTATAATCATCTTATTCCATTATGATTTTTTTAAATATTGTTTATTCTTTTAGATAGCTATAATCATGTTCAATCTACGATTCTACAACAGTTATGTTTAAAGTTGCTCTTGTAATTTTAATTGAAGTTAAGTAATTACAATGTTTATATAAGTTAGTACTGACATGAAATTTACTACTCTGGTTATAAAAAAATGCTGCCAATATTTTCTGCCAATAAAAAAATTCCGTTGGAAAAAATACAGTATTCTTTACGAGATGTAACTGAGACGTAGTATATAATTTTTCTTATGTTTTACATAAATTTAAAAAAAAATTATTTGATGTTCAATGATAAGGTTTATTCCAGTATAAATTATTTTGTTCTTTATTTACCAATAATCATCCCATTACTGATATCACTTCAATGTTTTCTTTTCGGCCCTTTCAATTAAATATGGAGTTAATTATTTAATTCACTTTGCAACATTCTTCTACGTCATTATTTTACAATTTATATTTTCTATATTCATATATTTTGTACATTAGGCATTATGTCCGTTAGGCATTATGTCCGTTAGTCATTCTGTTCGTTAGGCATTTTGTCCGTTGGGCATTTTGTCCGTTAGGCATTTTGTCTGTAGGCATTTTGTCCGTAGGCATTTTGTCCTAGTACCGGCTATTGTGTATTTACATTAGTTCTTGCCCATCAAAAATAAAATATTTCAAATTATTTTTCATACTCTCGCAGATACGACTGTTGCAAATAATAATTCAATGATGGTAGTTTTGATCTTGGAACGGCTAGTTATTCTGTCAATAAGTTAGTGCACAAAAAAAACGATCGATATTAAATCAAATGATGCCAAAAGGTTTATCGTGTTGTGCTACGCAATGTAGTTTTTATTTCATTAAAATTTAATATACGAAGGAATCTATGGGTAAACCAGCATTACAAAATTGTTAAATAACTGTTCATATAGTTACTCCCATGTGAAAAAATTAAGAGAAATACACGACAAGGATTATAGTTTACTAAGTTTAGCGCAATAGTTCTTTTATAAATATAGTTATTTCGTCGAAGCCTGATAGTTCAAATAATCTATAATCAAAATGTAATTTTTTATTAATACGATATAATTTTATCCGCGCTATATTTCAATATTAAAATATACTTCACTAAATGGTCTTAAGTAGTCATAAACTTTCTACTGATTGGCATCTTTTCCCAATACTACGAGAAGGCGGACCTTATCCTATGCAACGTTGTCAAATCTCAAAATTTTGACTGAAAACTCCACGGTTCTTGCATCTTAAATTTAAAGTGACCTCGTTTATTCTTTCCCTGATAATACCTATTCTTACAAAACCAATCTGAGGCTATAAGAATTGTTTTGGCTACATTAATCGTCCATTTTATCTCGGTAAACCTTGAAAGAATTGTCTACTAATTTTGAAATTTCTCAAACTAGAGGGCGCATGTTATTATATATGGGGGCTTGTTTTGAACTGTATATATCATTTCAATAAATCTGTATCCCTGTTTCCTTATTATTCAATCTTGAAAGGTCACAAACAAAGTATGATCTCTTGTGTACTCTACAGTTGAAGTGAATCAATTGCCCGTTAACCTCTATCTGTTTGTGTGAGATATGTCCTTAAATCCACGCATAAAGAACATGGGTCAAGGGAAATTGGTTGAAAGCAATTGACCGAAAACAATTTATCGAAAGCAATTGATCGAATGGAAAATTGATCGAATGGGAAAATGGTCGATTGTAAAATTGATCGAAAGGAAAATTGGTCGAAAGGAAAATTGATCGAATGGAAAATTGGTCAAATGAAACTTGATCGAAAGGAAAATTGGTCGAAAGAGAAATTTTGTCGAATGGAAAATTGATCGAAAGGAAAATTGATCGGACAACAATTCATCGAAAGGAAAATTGATCGAATAGATCAGTTTCATTTTTTTCTTCTGCATCTGCGATTGCAGCAACCGGTGCTTTGTGCCTTTTTTAATACATTCCTTGCTAAGTAACTGCACTCACAGAGTAGCTTTTCTGCATCCATGAGCATTGTCAACGACGGTGTTAAGTGACTTTGTTCATGAATCCACTTTCCTTTCTGACTGATTCTTCTTATCTCTTGTATTTTATTCCCTTTTGCTGTCAGTGATATGGCTCTTGGTTCCGAAACAGACGTAAACCTATACTAAATAAATAAATTATTTAACTTTCAATTCATCAGACTTTATCTAGAACTATCTAAATTCTAGAACGAAGAAAACTTAAATTCTTCAAATTATAATATATTTCAAAACATATAATTCTCTGTTATAAAAAAACAGTTGAAGTGTTATACATAAATTATTATTTTACATTATTATATAAATTATTATTATTACATAATTAGTAACTTACCCTATCCAAGAAAGTAATCGAGATCAAAGAGGTATTAGCATGTATGACCGAAATGGTTAACATGCAAAGTGAATATGCTCTCACGGGCTCTTACTATTATTATTATTATCATCAGAGAGGTATATGGTAGAACTATTTTTATTTCAAATATTATTCGAATATCATACAATAAATAATCATCACAGACTAATTTTTTTTCCACAATAACGGTGTGATTTAATGGGTATAAATAAATCTAGCATGCATAAAATAATGAATATTAACTCTGTTCAAATATATGAAACAGAACTAGGCTATATTAGGTCTGTATAGCAAAGAAACTATGGTAATGGGTGAGAGATGGGGGCGGAAGTTGTTGTGAAACCCTGCGTACCCCTTAATTCTCACCTTCTCATTGGGGTAACTTATATTGATGCCTGTCATTGTTACCGTTATCGTCGATTAGGTTATTTATAGGTCCAAAATTTCTTACTCTCAGTATCATTATACAGCATTCTAAATAATTGACCTGAGTTACGCAACATGTTGAAAAATGGTACTGAATGAGTTTATACTATCTGTGTGGTGTGTGGAGGGGGGGGGGATGTCCTATCCTATCTTAAATTGTAAACAAGGATGATTTCAAGTTTCGAGAATAATTATGATATATTAGAGTGACTCCATTCGAACACCCACATATAGATATTTCAATAAAACCAACCAAAATGTCCCAAACTTTCCTATTGCTATAGTTCAGGCTTACTAGTACTTCCATGAGTTCAGGTAAATAATTATTAGCAATTATTTAATTGACTTTAACATTCCTATACTTATTTGATATTAAGTGAGCAAAACGAAATAATGAAAATACTCTAATTATAACTGGAGAACGCAAATCAATAATTATAATTAATTTTAATAGAAATGTAAAGCTAATTGTAAAACAGTAAGATTTGATGCCACCAACGTTCTATATTCGAAGTTAATTCACTAATTGGTATCTTAATAGAAATTAGTTGGCTTCTTTTCATAATACTACGAGCAGGCGGACCTTATCCTATGCAACGTTGTCAAATCTTAAAATTTTGACTAAAAACTCCTCGGTTAATGCATCAAAAATTTAAAGTGACTTCGTTTATTCTTTCCCTGATAATACTTTACCAGTTCAGACTTCCTCTCATCTTCAGGTACATTTTTTTGTAGTCTGAGTAGAAATTGTTTGGTGGAAGTGTGTTGCTATTCTGTGTGTATTTGTCATTTGTAGAAGTTTTTGTTTATTCTATAATATTTGATACGTTGCTAAAAGACTTGGCAACCACTGCAGAAAGCATGTGGTAAGCTAGCAATAATTTCAAGAACTCTTCAGTGAATACCGTTATTAGTACATCAGAGATTGTGGAACTATATAAACAGGTATATTGTCATTGACAAAAGAATAGAAAGATGAAGGAGTCATCAGAACTTTACGCTCTTGAGTTTAAACAAACTCCTATGCATCCAAAAGGAAGAATTTCCTACAGATCGAGCAAGGTGGAAGTATACTCAAGAAATGGATAACATTAGCTATTTCTACAAGAAGTAGGGAAAAGAAGTTAGGAAATTTCAACACTATTGCAGGTACTACAAGACTAAAAACGTTGCGTTCTCAAAAAACGTATACAGGGACTTGTGAAGCTGCCTACTTCTCTAATTCGACCCCAAATCAAAGCTAAAAAGACCACAGTCAATGCTACTATTCACCAATTAAAGGTTTTAGATAGATTATCTTATCAATCATACTTTATTGATACAGGTAGTGCTATATCAATTATTCCACCAACAAGAGAAGAGAGACATTCACCACGGTCCTATTATTTAACAGCGGCAAATGATACAAAGATTTCAACATATGGAGAAAAACTTGTAACTATTGATATATCTATTGGCACCAAATACACACATACGTTCATTATAGGAGATGTAGTCACACCAATATTAGGTCTAGACTTTCTATAAAGAACCAATTATGCAAAAAATCCTGCTAGAAATGATTCATACAGTAGGGATCAACAGAATGGTAATTGCCCAAAATTTAAATACCTCAACCCTTGATTAATATCTAAATATTGTGCTACAATTCCAAAATTTGACAAATGAATTCCGTCCCACAAGTGCAAAGCATGATATTCAATTTCACATTCCGAATACAGGACTGGCAGTATCTGTGAAACCTCGCAGAATAAACCCAACAATTGATGCAGTAATGAAAGTACGATTTGAAGAATTAGAGCAACAAGGAATAGTTCGAAGATCAAGAAGTGAGTACTCATCACCCTTGCACGTAGTTCATAAACAAGATAACACATTGAGACCGGTAGGAGGTAACAGATTATTGAATACAATAATGTCTCCAGATCTATAATCTATATCCACTGCCTTTCTTGCAAAACTTGAAATTGGAGTTAAGTGGGAAAATATTCTTCAGCCATTTAGACCTGAAGGATGCCTTCTTGCAGATTCCTGTGCACAAGCCAGATATCAAAACACACCTTTCAATGTTTTGCTGACACTATCCTTGCCAATATCAAGAGAAAAGATGCATCTGGTGAGGAGATTCATGTAAAAACATTTACATTCGTGGATGACATCCTAATTGTTAGCGAAAATGAAAGTACACACTAAGAGGATCTGAGAACAGTGCTCCATCGATTGGATGACTATGGTCTGAAAGTCAAGACACAGAAGAGTATCTTTGGACACACTCAGATATTCTTTCTAGGACATCATATTGACAAAAAGGGCATATTACCTCTCGAATCAAAAGTCAAGGCAATAATCCAAATGAAGACACCTGAGATCTAAAAAGAGCTCAGAGTGTTCCTTGGTAGTGTGAATTTTACAGAAAATTCATAAAGAATGCTGTCACATTCATGAAACAACTGACTGATCTGATGAAAATGAAAAAACGATGCAAGAATAAAAAGGCTGTACTTAATGAAGAGGTAAAAAGTGTCTTCACCAAAGCTAAGAAAGTGCTGGCTGAAGCCACCACCCTGTGCTTCCCTAAAGTAGATGCCAAAATATCCCTCATAACGGATGCTTCAAATACTGCTGCAAAAGCAGTACTACAACAAGAAACTGAATGAGGTATCGCACCTCTTGCCTTTTTTAGTAAATCGTTTGCAGATAGGGAGAAAAACTATTCTACAATTTCCAAAGAACTACTAGCCGTTTAAGTTGCTTGTAAACAATTTAATTTCATCCTTAGAGGTATATCTGGTTTCAAGATCTAATGCTATCACAAACCTTTATGCTTTGCATTTAATTCAAATAAGCAGAGAGAGAATTCTCGAGATGCGAGACAACTGAGCTACATCTCTGAAATCACCAACGATGCCCTGCTGAGAAGCCGGCATCAGAAATAACGCCTGATGTATGTACTGTATCAACCAATAACACTCTTATATCACCAGACACGCCCAGACTCAAACGGGAGCAACAATTGGATGTAAAAATCTCCAAAATGCTATGAAACCCTGAGATTACGGCCCTTTAACTTAGAAAAGTTGGTGATGTAATTTGTGACACAAGCAATGGAAGGTTACGACTGTTAATTCCCAAGACTATGATGGAGGAGATGATTATGAAATTCCATTTACCATATCATACTGGATTTCGCACTATGGTAAAAACGATAAAGAAACATTATATGTTTCTAAACTTACACAGTGCAGTTAAGAGTGTATTAGAAAAAAATGCATCTCTTGCCAGAAGTGTAAAGTGATCAGACATACAAAAGCTCCAGTAGAACAGATTGCAGAATCAGATCCAAGCTATTCACCTTGACATTGTAGGACCATTACCTCCTGTAGATGGTTACACATACCTATTAACAATCATTGTTCGATTCAACTGATGTCCTGAATCAATTCCGATCAAGGATTCAACAGCTACTAGTTACAGTAAGTGAAAATTTGGATAGTCAATGGATCTCAAGATATGGAGTTCCACGCACTCTGACTACCAGCAGAGGACACCAATTCAGGTCCTTGTTATTTGAAGAGCTGGCCGAAACACTAGGTATTCATCACATCACTACAACAGCTAATCACCCTCAAGATTACGGAATCATTGAAAGATTTCACGGAACACTGAAGTATTACTTGAGAGCTCAACTCAATGCAAATCATTATTGGGTACAGAATTTATCCTTAACTATGCTCCATTTACGAACTGCAGTAAAGTCAGACTATACGTATTCATCGGCTGAACTTCTTTATGGATGCACTCTCAGGCTTCCTTCACAGCTAATAACTCCTTTCGATTACTAGGGAACCACAACTCAATCGGAATATGTCAAATTACTGAAGGCATAGATGAATGCTATCTCGACGCTGTCGCAAAGGAGCTACAGTTCAAATAGGTATATCCTACCAGGATTGTCTACGCTAGTCTACAGAGACCAGCACATTCAAGTCTAAGGAGACGCACTTGCTAATCTACAAGCATATTCGAGTCTACGGAGACGCTATCGCTAATCTACTAGCACGAGTTCAAGTCTAACCGAGTTCTAGTCTACGGGGAACTCATCCATTACCAAGTCCGAGCTATTGTCTACAGAAACAAACACATCCAAGCTCACGGAAGCACGACTCAGCTTACGGAAGCACGACCTAGCCTACGGAGACTCACTAAATCTATGGATAAGTTAGTTCCAAATCCCAATCCTAGCATGCGGACGTAGCAAACACCGATCTTGGCTACATAAGCGATAACTGATTGTTACGCACGTAGGAAGTACCAAAGATTATCACTGCAGCCGAACCACACACGAGAACTACTCGAACTAAAACTACGGACAAACCTGACTAATGACATAAGCTGAATGGGTCTAGGCTGATTTTCCGAAAACGAATTGGTTGAAACCAAATTTGCTGAAAACTTATTTGCCGAAACTGATTTTCCGAATACGCGTTTTCCGAATCCCAAATTGGTTGAAAACAGATATGCCGAAATACGGATTTGCCGAAGGACAAGTTTTCCGAAAGACGAATTTTTCGAAAATCAAATTTAATATAATTAAAAATAACATTATGATGGACTTTGTAGTTCTCATCATTATATCTTATGCATAAAAAAACACATTTCTTATATGAGTTTGACATTATTATTGCTATATAAATTTGTATTCTGCTAATTCGGTATCATTTTGCTAAATTCGTATATCTAACTGTATATTAAATATGAATATGAATATGGCATTACTAAAAAAGATTGATAGAAATCAATCTTTATACCTGACACAAATTTATTCATGCAAGTGACACATATTGGTGAAGATAGAGGTATATTGTGAGGATATAAACAATTGAACATATCTAATAGTTATGTTACTCATTACTAGAGCCCCGAAAAATGCCATAAAGTCCTAAAATGCCATAAAGTCCTACAATGCCATAAAAGCCATAAATTGCCATAAAGTAAATAAATGCCATAGAATCCTAAAATGCCATAAGGTCCTTAAAATGCCATAAAGTACTAAAATTTCATAAATTCCTAAAATGATGCGATGTCTTATTTTGGGCTTTTTATACTATTTAATAATTTGGCAAGTTGGTAAAGTTGATGGGATATATTGGCTAATTTATAGAACGTTATAATTCAATCAAAATTTGTCTGAATTATTATATAAATAACTCTTCACATCAATTTTTTAGTATAGACTCTGCCATTAATAAAAAAATAAAATTGCGAATATTAAATATAATAAACTATTCAAAGAGAAATATATGTAGAACTTAGTAATATTTGTAATATTTACATTAGAAAAACTGTCAGGTGACAAAAATTGTGTTTTGTCTTATAATTTGTTTTTCCTATACAACTGTTTCAGAATATCTTAATTGGTCTAATTATCTAATATATGGTTTGTTTAGTCTGAGGTTGTCTACTACGAGGGTTTGCTGTAAATAAAAATTTCGAATTTAATATTTGAATTAGTTACATTTCATAAATTTCAACTTACCTAACCTTTTTTTATATTACTTTTAGGTTAAATTGGAATTCTAGATTCATTGAATTTTTAGGGAATGAATAGTTTTTGTTTTCATCATTTTTTTTATTTAAACGGACTAAAAACTGTTAATTTTACATTCCAAAATGCTAATTTATTAGTTGTAAATACCTATTTATCAATCCTAGAAAGTGTATGTATAAGTCCTAAAATGCCTTTGTTAGGTTCTAAAATGCCTTTATAGGTCCTCAAATGCCATTTTTTAGGTCCTAAACTGCCTTATTTGAGGTCCTTAAATGCCTTTTTTAAGGTCCTAAAATGCTTTTTTTATAGGTCCTAAAAATCCGGGCTCTACTCATTACTAACAATTTTATATTTTAAACGCAATAAATGGAATAAATACTAATAATGTCAGCCACAAAACACCTCCTGTATGGTATACTATTAACAACTGAATAAAAAATATACAGTAAACATGGAATATTCATAAGAAGGAATAAACACGCTAAAAACGCACAATCTAAAAAAACACCAAATGCTCAAATGAAAGAAATGCAACAATCTCCCATAGCTGACAGACTGATTCTGACTGAATGAAGCTTGGACGTCTTTAAAATAAGAAAAGACACAGAATCATTTAGTGGTACAAAGATTAACACAATGAATAACGAAAGAGATAGAATAATTAAAGGTTCATTATTAGTGTAACTAAGGATTACGATTTCGTTGTTTCGTTTCTTTTCTGTAACTTTTGTATAATTTTACATTCTGTTTTAAATAATTAAGGGTTTCGGTAAATTTGTCTTTCTGCTAATCTTCACTTCGGTGAATCCGTTTTTGACCAATTTGGGTTTCGGTAAATTCATATTCGGAGAATCCGGTTCGGCGAATTAGGGTTCGGCGAATTAGTTTCCGGATAATTTGGTTTCGGCAAATTCGTTTTCGGAAAAACCGCCGGATACCAAGCTAGTAACAATTAAGAAGATGAATAGATTAAACTAATTCTTTTGCTTGATTGTAGCATTTATTATTTCATCATTTGTTCATATATTAATTAGAACTGGAATAGAAGAAAAGAAGAGAATAGACCATATATTTAGTTAATTAAAACAAGAGTTTGGCTTAGAAGTGGATATAATAAAACACTTTCTATGAATAGAGAGAGAAGCCCAAATTCTTACAAAATTTAGGTATTTTTTACCTATCTTTGAATGAAATACTAATGGAACTATGTAAATAGACGGAATGTTGTTTTATAATTACAAGGAAAACTGTTCCTTGAAAAAATACTTTTCTAGTTTTGTGGCTTATACCCTTCCTCAACCGAATGCGTTATGTGTATTCATCATAAGTGTCCTCTGTTTCTAGGTATCCTATTGCTCCCAAATGTCCTCTTGTTCCTAAGTATCATCTTGTTCCTAAGTGTCCTCTTGTTCCTAATTGTCTTCTTGTTCCTATGTGTACTCTTGTTCCTAAGTGTCCTCCTGTTTCTAAGTGTCATCTTATTCCTGAGTGTCCTCTTGTTCCTAATTGTCATCTTGTTCCTAAGTGTCATCTTGTTCATAAGTGTCCTCATGTTCCAAAGTGTCATCTTGTTCATAAGAGTCCTCTTTTTCCTAAGTGTCTTCTTTTTTCTATGCGTTCTCTTGTTCCTAAGTGTCCTCTGGTTCTAGGTAAATTGCTCGAAAACAATTGCTCGAAAGACAATTGCTCGAAAACAATTGCTTGAGAAACATTAATTTTGCTTGAATGAACTATTGCTCGAAACAACAATTGCTCGAAAGAACAATTGCTCGAAAAAAAATTGCTCGAAAAACAATTGCTCGAATAAACAATTGATCGAATGAACAATTGCTCGAATGAAAAAAAATGCTCGAATCATAAAATTGCACAGTTTTCGATTTTATAAAAGTCAGTTATTCATGAAGTGGAGCTGCACCTAACAATCCTTATTTCATATAGTAATTGAACATTAGAGGCAGATAACCAACAATGATAACTACTGATACCCTACCCTAGATAAGAGAGAAATGAATTTCAAAAAAGAGAAACTCAAATTCACCAGTGACAAAGCGTAGGCTAACGATGGATTGTGACGCTCTATAATCTAAATAGTTCGGATGACATCGGTGATGAAGCATTTTGTGATTTTTGTTATCTCAAAAGGGTTTTAGTCAATTGTAAGGATACAGTATTCGAAGCTTCTTTAATATTTTCCTTACAATACATGAAATTCTTACTGAATATTCCTTTTTTGTTTTCTTTAGTACTGTACGGAGTGGTACACTGCTTGTACGAACTCATCCGCACTTCCAGGTGAGTTCGTACATCTCATTAAAATCGATATTAAGAGAGAACCATAAGATTTTAAATAATTTAGTTTGTAGTTATAAATAGTTGAATACCTATAGATTCGATTGTGAGTTAGAACGAACTTGTATCCTGAATAGTTAAGATTCTATAAGACTTGAAATGAAAAATTTACAAACTCACCCGTTTCTCCCTTACATATCAAATACACTGTTTTTCATAAAATTGAATATGTAATTTGTGAATAGTAAGATGAAAATGTATATAATAATATATACGATGCATGGTAAGCTTATATGTACATAGAAAGTGGATATCCATCATATTTATAATTCATTATCTAATCCCAGTTTTGTAGCCTTGTTCCTGATGATGATTAGACATCTTTCTATTTGAAAGATCTAAACCTGAAAATACCTTCAAAATTTGATTTAAATAACCCTCTTTATATCTAACCAGACTAACCTCACAGTACAATATACAATATTATAATCACTGGGCAGTGCAAGATCTACTTACTTTTTAAACTCACTCTTGATTTTCATTAAGATTAACTCTATTTAAAAGCCTATAGCATTTACATCCTAATTACCTCTACTTAATTAAGAGGCTTTATTGGCCTTAACACTAATTGCTTCATATTAAATTTCAGAAAGCAAAAGGAAAGAATGGAGATATTTGTTTAGAGTAGAATATGGACTTAACAAGACTAGAAGGATTTATTCCTGGGATATTCCCTTGTTATAACAAAAATAAATCCTTCTAGTCTTGGTAATAACTGTATTTATAAGGAAGGAAATGTTCACCAATAACAACTTTACAATAAATGGCAGGAATATTGCCAGGAGGATTTTTGCCCGGCGGAATTTTCATCGTGGATATATTATATGTTTAGGTTTAAATTGTATATTAAAATTTGTTCAAAATGTGTGATGCAATTTAAATATTTATAAATCGTTTTAATGTAATTTTAACATATTCAACATACTTATTTACCCAATGTTAAATAACCACGAAATTAAAAAAA
Source organism: Caprella mutica (assembly GCA_947561585.1). Classification (NCBI taxonomy): domain Eukaryota; kingdom Metazoa; phylum Arthropoda; class Malacostraca; order Amphipoda; family Caprellidae; genus Caprella; species Caprella mutica. The sequence goes on from CANNZV010002004.1 coordinate 110,692, forward strand.
TAAAATGAATTTGAATTTAGTTAAAACCGTAGTAGCTTCAATAATAAAAAACTTTTAAAAATCTGGGAACGGTGCCCTTAAACTTAAATATTAAAATAACTTTTTAATGATATAAAGGCAGGCCTCGCTTTTATTACACCCGAGTCTTACAAAATATGTAATAATTACCTGGCATGTTTCGATGTTATTACAGTACATAAGCATAGAAAACGGAGATATTTTTGTGTTTTTTATTTCACAGTAACTACAATAATCATCAACAGCAGTTTTCAGATTAGCTAGGTAATTAGATGCACTATTGGTTCAGAAATTAGTATTATATAGCAGAATATTTTTAACAGTGATTACCTATATTACTGTATTACATACATAATAATATGCAGGTATATAATGTACTACTAAAAAAATGATAAAAAAAAAATTAGCTTGATATGAGTAATTTTTAGTGTTACGTTTAATTATTTAAACGTAAAAACGTCTGTGTTATTGGACTGTTCCATATTTTTGGACTTATACAATACAGATATAAAATAATAATTATTATTTACCTCTATTGTAATTACTTTAATTCCAAAGTATCCACAATTTATTCTTGTTAGGACACTGCTATTTCAGTTCTAAATCTTAGATACTCATAATTCATTAATTAATGTAAAATATTAAACAAAGTAAATAACTTAAAAATATAGTCAACCCGTTCAGCATATTTAATTTTATAACTGTATTAGATAGATAAACATTTTTATGTGTGTTAATTCATCTACGGCTTAATTCACTATTATATTAGTGTACATTTACACCTGCCTATTAATGTAATAGTGAAAAATAATATAAAATATATTCCATAGACACTTTCAAATAAAAAATAAAGCCATTCGTGGACGAATTGTTCGTGGACTAAATGTCCGTTGGACGAAATGTCCGTGGACGAAATATACGTGGACGATATTTCCTAGACCCGGCTCTGTTACATGTGTAGTGAAAAAATTTACAGCTTGTGATTAGCCAGCAAAAGGTTTAATTTGGTACAGTGAAAATGCAAGTTACCCCTATAACTTCCAATAATTAGTTCGGTGTGGTCAGGTTCTGAATTTTCACAGGTGTTGCATTTACAGTTTGTTTGTTTCGAATTAGAATTCATGTGGCTAAAATCATTGAAATTAATTATTTTTGTACATTTCTATAATTTTTTTAATTAAATGATTTGAATCCAATGAATGACGAAACTAAAGTGATGAGGAAATAAGTAAACTAAATCTAATAAATTACGAAACTAAAGTAATGATGATATAAGTAAACTAAATCTAATAAATTACAAAACTAAAGTGATGAGGAAATAAGTAAACTAAATCTAATAAATTACGAAACTAAAGTGATGAGGAAATAAGAAAACTAAATTAAATAAATTACGAAACTAAAGTGATGAGGAAATAAGTAAACTAAATCTAATAAATTACAAAACTAAAGTGATGAGGAAATAAGTAAACTAAATCTAATAAATTACGAAACTAAAGTGATGAGGAAATAAGTAAACTAAATCTAATAAATTACGAAACTAAAGTAATGATGATATAAGTAAACTAAATCTAATAAATTACATAACTAAAGTGATGAGGAAATAAGTAAACTAAATCTAATAAATTACAAAACTAAAGTGATGAGGAAATAAGTAAACTAAATCCAATAAATTACGAAACTAAAGTGATGAGGAAATAAGTAAACTAAATCGATTAAATTATGAAACTAAAATGATGAGGAAATAAGTAAACTAAATATAATAAATTAAAAAACTAAAGTGATGAGGAAATATGTAAACTAAATCTAATAAATTATGAAACTAAAGTGATGAGGAAATATGAAAACAAAATCTAATAAATTATGAAATTAAAGTGATGAGGAAGGAGTAAATTAAATCGAATAAATTTAAGTCAAGGTCTAATGAGCAGCTAGAATAAAACTAAAAATTACGATTTTTTCTTCAGTCAAATGTTTTATTTTTATAATATAAAACAAAGGGAAGAAAAACAGCTATACATAATTTGAAAACTTGTAATATTGAGTAAAATAGTAGTAATTAAAGAAACAAAGCTGTAGGAAAATTCAACTGAATTTATCAGTTCAGCTATCAATTCCGGTGATTTCTAAGTAAACTTAACTATAGCATTTTTTTTATTTCAAAAATTGAATAACATCAATTTTAACAAATTTGATTAAATTCACCATCTAAATTTATCATCTCATTTCTTTAGTTTTTTGCACGACATTTGCCCATCACCATCAAATACTATTCTGCTCTGTGAGGGTATATCAGTGGGGCTGTCACTGAAGGAGAACTTCTTCGAAGATCTCTTTTTCTTTTGGCCCCTTGTGTTCTTGATGCATTTTGGAAGATTTTTAGGGATGGTATCCCAGTCTGAATCACTATCAACGACCTCTTCAATGGTCACAGATGTATCATTATTATCGTTGGCTGTACGCTGTGAGATATAGCTGTGAGAAGGGGATTTGATCACAGGAATAGGTGAAAGAAAGTCTCTTGCTATATATATTGGAGACCTTAAGATTTCCATAGATAAATTTTCTGAATCAAGATTTTCAATCATTAATTCAGAAGATTCTTGTTGCTCATCATTTTGCACAGGTGAAACGGGTTCCTGTACCTCTTCATCTGTTATTCTTGCAAGGGGCATTGGAACTCTGCTGTCATCTTTTGGAATCAAATCATTCTCCACACTGGTGTAACTGGATCGCTTTCTTACACAATTGCAACCTTCTGAAGTAATTTCTGTAAAAATAATTAATATAGTAATAAAAATAAGAGTAATGGGTTTAATAATTTGAGTTTAATAATATATATCTCAAATGAATATTAAATATTACCAATGTCTTTGTGTGGACAATCGACTGGTTTCTTGTGGTGCACTGGAATCGGTTCTGTCATAACTTCGATAGATTGCGATGGTAAAGTCTCGTCAATAGCCACTCGCTCCACAATATTTTGATTGTCATGATTATGGTCAGTGGTGGTGCTTGGTCCTGCTTCACAAACTGGAATGACTGGAATCGAACCTATAAAGATTTTACACAGTTAAAATTCGGTGCAGTATAGCGGACGTTTTACTGTAGTTTATGGCAGTCTCAGCATTTCTAAGCAGCACTCAGCAGATAATCTCTGCTTTCTACAAATGTTTACCGCGACCTACGGAGGCCACGGCAGTATAAGAACGAGATAATCTGTGGAGGTTTGACGCGTTATTATCTGCCGAAAACTCTGGAGAACAGAGCATAGAAAATCTTCAGAGTTTATAGTCGATAATATTGGCTAAAATCTCCAGAGATTGAAGCAACACATATTGCTCATGAATCATAATCCAACAAATTAATTTGAACAAAAATACAACTTCTTTATCGATAGTGTAGCTAATAATAGGTAATAAGAGCTATAGTTAATTAATTGGTGGATAGCCCGAATATAAAATAAACATTAATCACTATTGTTCTTGGTACTCAGCATTGGTTTGGCTCATTCAGTTTTATATTAAATCTATTGTTACCTAATATTTATTTAACCACGGATATCATTGAGTAATTTGTATGCGTTTTTATATTTCTCATTTGTCAGAGTGAACCACTAAATTTTTTTAAAGGAACATTTATAGAAGATCAAAGCAATAGTGAAGTCTGCCTAGCTAATTTGTACTTTTTTGGGTTTTGAAATTCACTACCTACCTAGGTAAGGTGCCTACTGATGACACCAGTTATCTATCTAACAATAAATGATTTTTCACCTAGCTATGTATAATGTACTAGCACATAGGTATCAGGAAATGCACTGTAACTTGTACTCTAAGTAGCCTATGTTCAAATTACTCCCACTTAATGTCAGTTAAGCAAATTATTTGGCTTCTATTTTAAATGGTCCACTCGTCCACACATTCTGATAGCTATATACCTTAGCCATGTTTCAAAGTGTGCACTGTGAACAAAGACGCCAGAATAGCCTATATTGATACGTATCTAAAAGATGAGCGGCGCACAAGATCACGGCGCACCCACCATACGTTCTATTAGATAGATCATAGGTAGATTGAAAGATGATTTATGATACCTATATGTAGAAATGTAGTGAATTTGATATTTGTTGTTTCAAATTTATGACTGATGATACCTGAATGATGTGAATCCACAACCAGTCTGTACTTGGTTTACAAAATTCCAATTACTTTTCCAAAAAAATTAAAAAAAATCAGCAAAATACATACCTACCTACCTATTTCATGATAGATAATAAGATAGCTATTTGAATGAGCCCCCAACATTTTTTTATTTACCTAGCTAGCCACCAAACATAAAAAAAATAATGGTAACATTATAGTTATACTAACATAGGAATAAATAGCTAAAATCTACAGACTTTACTATTATATTATTTTCGAAGGGGAAAAATTCCACTGACAAGTGGATGGAATTTACCATGAAATACAGTCTGGGCATTATACCAGTCTGTATTTGGGGCACAAAATTCCACTGACTTTTTAAAAGTTGAAAAAATCCACCATAAATTTCTATTAATTTGGCTTTTTTCTAACTTATCCACCAAAAATTAATGGTAGCATAGGATTATTGGAATAAATGGCTATAAAAATCCACCGACTTTGCCAGAATATTATTTTCAAAGGGCAAAAATTCCACCGACATGTCGGTGAAAATTACCACGAAATAGAGACTGGGACATTAATTGAGTCAGAGAGATAGATATTCGCAGTCGCTAGAGTCTTGACTGACTACTAGGTATATTGAATTTTCTTCAATAGTTTTGAATTCATTCCTACCTATGATCTATCAAGAATGCAGGAACTGGTAAAGTGTTCTCCAAGATATCCTACATTTTGACTTCTGTTCTCAGTAAAATACATGTAAATGTAGGAGGAAATTATTGATTGTTTGCACAGAAAATGTTAAAAATGTCATATTCTGCAGACGGGATAGTACCTATACAAGCTATATCTATTTACCTGAATTTTACTTTGATCATTAAAACAGATCTCTGTATTATTGTATACAAAATATGCCAGTTAATCTGTTGATGCCAATTAATTGACCCTCAGCCTTACATAATAAGTTACATTTCTAAAGGTCAAAACTCAAATATGTCTAATTGGCTTAATGCCAGTCTACAGAATATGGGACATTTTTACCATTTTCTGTAATAACAGTCTGAACAGTCCTTAGTTTTCTCCTATATTTGCATTAATTTTACTGAGAACAGAAGCCAAAACAGAAGATTTTTTGGAGAACAGTTTGACAGTTCCTACAGTCTGAGCTTAATGTTTTGATTTAATTTAATTTCTATGTTCCCATGTTAATTTGGCCTAAAATTTTAAGAAATGACCCAAAATTGACATGTCTCAGAATCTTTAAATTTTGGCTTGAAGTTGGCTAACAATCTGCCAGTCTCTTGAACATGGCATGATGATGATTATTCAGATTATATAAGATGCATCTTGACAGTTTCAATATATTTAGGTACCTATTCTCATGTAAATTTTGACACAAGCTATATTTAGAGAGTCAACATAGTTTTAAAATTTAGATAAATGGAGCAGTAAAATTAGGTTACTTTCACTAGAAACCTTTCTTTGACTGACGGAGGTCGCTTTTCTTTGACGGAGGTCGCTTTTCTTTGACGGAGGTCGCTTTTCTTTGACGGAGGTCGCTTTTCTTTGACGGAGGTCGTTTTTCTTTGACGGAGGTCGCTTTTCTTTGACGGAGGTCGCTTTTCTTTGACGGCGGTCGCTTTTCTTTGACGGAAGTTGCTTTTCTTTGACGGCGGTCGCTTTTCTTTGACGGAAGTTGCTTTTCTTTGACGGAGGTCGCTTTTCTTTGACGGAGGTCGCTTTTCTTTGACGGAGGTCGCTTTTCTTTGACGGAGGTCGCTTATCTTTGACGGAGGTCGCTTTTCTTTGACGGAGGTCGCTTTTCTTTGACGGAGGTCGCTTTTCTTTGACGGAGGTCGCTTTTCTTTGACGGAGGTCGCTTTTCTTTGACGGAGGTCGCTTTTCTTTGACTGAGGTCGCTTTTCTTTGACAGAGGTCGCTTTTCTTTGACGGAGGTCCCTTTTTTTGACGGAGGTCGCTTTTCTTTGACGGAGGTTGCTTTTATTTGACGGATGTCGCTTTTCTTTGACGGAGGTCGCTTTTCTTTGACGGAGGTCGCTTTTCTTTGACGGAGGTCGCTTTTCTTTGACGGAGGTCGCTTTTCTTTGACGGAGGTCGCTTTTCTTTGACGGAGGTCGCTTTTCTTTGACTGAGGTCGCTTTTCTTTGACGGAGGTCGCTTTTCTTTGACGGAGGTCGCTTTTATTTGACGGAGGTCGCTTTTCTTTGACGAAGGTCGCTTTTCTTTGACGGAGGTCGCTTTTCTTTGACGGAGGTCGCTTTTCTTTGACGGAGGTCGCTTTTCTTTGATGGAGGTCGCTTTTCTTTGACGGAGGTTGCTTTTCTTTGACGGAGGTCGCTTTTCTTTGATGGAGGTCGCTTTTCTTTGACGGAGGTCGCTTTTCTTTGACGGAGGTCGCTTTTCTTTGACGGAGGTCGCTTTTCTTTGACGGAGGTCGCTTTTCTTTGACGGAGGTCACTTTTCTTTGACTGAGGTCGCTTTTCTTTGACTGAGGTCGCTTTTCTTTGACGGAGGTCGCTTTTCTTACGGAGGTCGCTTTTCTTTGACGGAGGTCGCTTTTCTTTGACGGAGGTCGCTTTTCTTTGTCGGAGGTCACTTTTCTTCCATGTTACAAACCAGTCTGCAAAACATGCACAATCAGTCTTCAAATATTCAATTTTTGGAGCAATTCTTTCCAAAAGATTTTTAAATTTCTCTCTAAAATGGCCAGAAATCTCAAAACACTCCAATAATTACATATAAACATAGGAATTGATTAAGAAATTGTCGCCAGATAATTCAGGACACTAATTTCAAGGCCATAATAGTCACCGGATAAATTTCACAACTTCATGCATCTTTTGCAGACTGGGTTACAGAGTATGTCAGTTAAAGCCAATTAATTGGCTTAAATTTCAAGAGGTCAAAATTCAGATATGTCTAATTGGCTTAAAATTTTGAATTAATTCCTATGTTCCCATGGACGCAGGAGGTGACTATTTTTTAACGCAGGAGGTGACTATTTTTTGACGCAGGAGGTGACTATTTTTTGACACAGGAGGTGACTATTTTTTGACGCAAGGTACACACGACACTATTTTTTCACACATGTTACACCCCTATTTAATTATCTCATCTATTCTTCTATTAGCAACATGTATAGAATTTTAAGTGCATGCTCCTATTACAACTTAAAGTAATGCATTGAGTAGAAAAATAGTGCTTAAGTCATAGTTCAGAGATGGTTCTGTTATTTGATCATGATGGCTATACCTACTTAGAAAGATGATGCTGGGTGGTTATTATATACTATATTATTCAGAGTCTAAATCCTTGCTCACTCACCAGTGTCATTGTTTTCAGTCCTTTGACCAATGAGATATTTTACAAAGTATC
>CANNZV010002004.1:118268-143914 GCA_947561585.1 Caprella mutica
ATATTTTACAAAGTATCTCAAATGGTCAGATAATCCAAGAAACTTTGATAGATATTTGAATATAATGCATGTTTTCCCCATATTAAAACGTTAAAACTCAATGTTTAGGACATTAAATAGAAATTTAATTTTTATTGCATAGTATGGAAGTGGCTTATATCACTCCTATTTATTTAGATAACTGGTGTTCTATCAGTTATCTACCTATGTTCTTGTGTTAATTTTCATATATATACTGAGTGTGATCATTATTAAAAAATTATACATAGCTAACTCAAATTGTGAGTTTGTTTATGATAATCTGTATTGCTCCCTCTGGATATTGTTACTAACTAGGTAGGCTATTTTTATATATGTTGTTGAATTTGTTATATATGTCAAAACTAATGTTTTTCTTTTCAGGAATATAATTTTTCAACACATTCCAAAAGGAAAATAGTTTGAGGAAAAGTTTGAGAAAATTTGTATGTATCAAACAATCAAGGATATTCAGTTCAAACTATAACATGTCTTTGAAGAGGACATGATGCTATTCAATATGAAGTATTAGGTAAGTTCAGCTCTCTTTTCAATCTTCAATAAAATAATTGAAACAATGGAATTTACTAGAGATGCACTGATACCATATTGGTAACTGATACCAGTACCAAGTCCAATACCAGTTATAGTATGATATTCAAGCTAAAGACACCAAAAATATTAGTTCTAGGTAGGTATATGTGGTTAAATTTACCACTAATTTATAAAGTTTACATTTACCTAGCTCTTTAGGATCTTCATGATATGTGATTGTTGCCTAGGTTTTTATACAAGTATACTACCTATGCAATAATGCATCCTAACGTCATAGCAATATAACAATTCATTGTCTAACATTGAAGTGAACTCTTACAAGTGTTACTTGCTCAGTGTAATACCTATAAATTTCATTTGTTAGAATATTTTTGTGCTATTGCAATTACCTAAAGTGTACCTAGTTTTGAACTACAGTGTACCTAGTTTTGAACTACAGTGTACCTAGTTAGCTCTGAACTACAGTGTACCTAGTTAGCTTTGAACTACAGTGTGCCTAGTTAGCTTTGAACTACAGTGTACCTAGTTTTGAACTACAGTGTACCTAGTTAGCTTTGAACTACAGTGTACCTAGTTAGCTTTGAACTACAGTGTGCCTAGTTAGCTTTGAACTACAGTGTGCCTAGTTAGCTTTGAACTACAGTGGGCCTAGTTAGCTTTGAACTACAGTGGGCCTAGTTAGCTTTGAACTACAGTGGGCCTAGTTAGCTTTGAACTGCGGTGTGCCTAGTTAGTTTTGAACTGCGGTGTGCCTAGTTAGTTTTGAACTGCGGTGTGCCTAGTTAGTTTTGAACTGCAGTGTACCTTGTTAGTTTTGAACTGCAGTGTACCTAGTTACTTTTGAAGTGCAGTGTACCTAGTTAGTTTGGAACTACAGTGTACCTAGTTAGTTTGGAACTACAGTGTGCCTAGTTAGTTTGGAACTACAGTGTGCCTAGTTTGCTTTGAAGTGCAGTGTACCTAGTTTGCTTTGAAGTGCAGTGTACCTAGTTAGTTTTGAAATGCGGAGCATATAGTTAGTTTTGAAGTGCGGTGTACCTAGTTAGTTTAGGAGTGCAGTGTACCTAGTTAGTTTTGAAGTGCGCTGTACCTAGTTAGTTTTGAAGTGCGGTGTACCTAGTTAGTTTTGAAGTGCGGTGTACCTAGTTAGTTTTGTAGTATTATTATTCATCTGTTGATTGATTACAACAATATCAGCTGTCTAGTTGAACATAAATATACTATTATAAGCACGAAATGTAATTATTTAATGATTTGTTTATAATGTTCGTATCAATTTTCAGAAACACTGTCCGGACCCGATTTCAAACCAGTTCATGAAACCATTGGAATCTCCCTATAGAATTCTGGCGATTGGGATGGACATAGAGGAAGTGGCATACGCTCCCACACCTGAGCACTCTACGTATCGAGGAACGGGGTACGGTCAAGAGTCCACCAGGTCACAAGCCCCCCCCCCCCCCCCGGTCACGAGCCAACCCCCTTCCCTGTTTTTTTAATCCTTATTTACCTAGTTAAACAAATGAAGAACTACTTAGATAGAAATAACTGAAAGTTGCTAATGTAGGTTGTTGTACTGCACACTTCATGATTGTTCAATGACCTGGCAGGGGGGTTCGGGGGGGGGCTTCACGCCCCCCGATATATATATATTCTATGTTTAATCAGCAATGAACTATAAAAGTGTTAATAAGGATTAAATAATATAGGTAAATATGGATTAGAAAGCAGGGGGTGGGGAACAGCCCCGAGGAACACGTTATCAAAGTTGGCAGTTGGCGACCTAATCTCTTACTCTTCTCCCAATTTATATTTGTAAGTATGGTTACATTTTTTATTAGTAGTAACAAGTGATACTCATTTTACAAACTTTGACAATCAGTTAGGAAGAAAAATATATAAGTAAGAATTACAATGCATAGCTTAAGTTTACCAATAAAATTTTTAAAGCTATCTACTTTACTTTTATAACCTTACCACTACTCTTTACAGTCTATTATATCGTAAATGGAAAAGAGAATGGTGTCCCTTCAGCCCCGAACTGTTGTAATTGGGAATGTATTATTTTACCATGTTTATTTTTTTAACGCTACTTGCAGTTTTGGAGAATAGCGCAAGGTTACATTCATCAACTGCGAGTTCTTAGGTTTTTGTATTAGGAAGGCTTCATTTCCCATCATCTCCTTCTTCCATCCACCATCGCCACAGGTGCTTGTGACTCTTTTCGTCACAATCCTTGGTAAGTGACAGCATTCACGGAGAAGCTTTTTTTCCATTCATTAGTATTGTCACTGACGGGTGGTAGGTGATATTGTTTATATTGCCACTTTTCTTTCTAACTGATTCTTCCAGTCCCTTCTATTTAATTTCCTTTTGATGTAGCTAAACGGTATGGCCTTTTTGTTCTGAAACAGACAGTTAACTCCTAAATAAATTTTTCCCTAACTTGAAACGTCAATCACATTAATTCAACTAGCTATATAGACATTATGATCATTTTTTACCCTCATGGTAGATATTGACTGGTATATTGCTGCCGAATAACGTCACATTCATAATATAAAGTATGTATGCGTTAAACGCGTCATATTTTATAGTATGAATAAGTGCGTTCATATTCATTGCAGTATTAACGCAGTCAATAACTGCCATGAGGGTATTTTTTCTCTAGTGTTTCACGCGTGGCCACGGACGCTACGCGGTCGCGCATTAGTAGTTAGGACGCGCGTGTCAGCAGTTTAGGGTAGCGCCCCAGTGTAGTTCAGTGCAGTAGGGGGACGTAGAATGAGGTCCCCAGAAGCGGACAAAAATGCTCTGTCGCGGCCCTATCGCGGCCTCCTGCCTGCTGTGATGCCGGCCCTGCGCTCCTTGTCCGCTGCCCCTATCCTGCACCGAATTTTAACTGGGATAGATACAAATAAGATAAACCATAGTAAATAATGAGAGAAAGCATATCTTCGCAATTTTCAAACTTACCAGTTGAATGAGTTGCAGGATTCATTAAATTAGGCAGATTTATCTCAAGAAACTCGCGCAAATCAAAGTCTTCGGACAAATCAGGTGGTCTGCAGGGTTCAATAAATGAGAACTTTTCTCTCGGACTGATGATAGCATCTTTAGACAAGTCAAGAAAAGGACTAGATCCCAGTAGGTATACTTCCCACCTGTCCGACGAGAGCGCTGCATAATTAGGATAAGCATTGGAGAAAACTATGACAGGCATGATGGGAAATCTCTTCACTCTGCCAGCATACTTTCCTGACATCAAAAATCCTAAGAGAGAAAAGTACAATTTCATGAATGAAAGAGGAAAAGAAATTTTAATTATTTAAAATTAACTACCTCAAAATACACTTACCATTCTTCAAGCTCTCTAGAGTAGAATAATCAAAATTACTGATCGAAGAGCGCGATACATCTATACAAAATCCACGAGATTCATCTCCTACAAAGAATGCAGCATCACGACTAGACATTGAAACTTCGAGTATGGTGAAGCCGTAGAGAGTTGACAGATATTGGGCAAGATAGCTTTTGCCCTTGTTACCTTCCAAATCAGTGACCCACATGATCTTCCTATCAGATTGCTTCATTATCATTGTCAGACACTGATATTGCCATAGGTACAGTTTTTTCCCCTTCCAGTTCTCAAAAAGAGAACTATTTTTCTCCATATTCTTAATCATGACAGTCACTTTGTCAAAACAACTGTGGCGCTCAAAGTAATCTTTGCTTACTTTGACTTGCGCAGCAGTTTTTGGATGCAAGAGTCCTCGAAGCAGCAACGGAACTGTCATGTTTCGTATTCCATCTGCAAGCATTTTTAAAGTGAATTATTGTTATAGGGAAAAATTACACATTACTCATTGTCCAACAGAAGAATATACGGAATCTTATAAACAATGAAACAAATCTGACTTAGAATGACAGTCGCAAAAGATTCACTAAATAATTAATAAAGCTAAAGTGATGAGGAAAGAGTAGACTAAATCAAATAAATGACGAAGCTAAAGTGATGAGGAAAGAGTAAACTAAATCGGATAAATGATGAAGCTAAAATGATGAGGAAAGAGTAGACTAAATCAGATAAATGACGAAGCTAAAATGATGAGGAAATGAGCAAACTAAATTGAATAAATAACCAAATTATGCGAAGGAAAATTATACAAGAAATATTATTAATAAAATCGTAACTTACCAGAACAGCTTCCAGCTTCTTCTTTTGCGAAGTCTCCAATCGTGAAAAAAGTTCCACCTTTAGTACAATATCTATAATTGACCAAAGATGAACCTGAAGCAGCTTCCCAGTGAGCTGCACTCAGCACTTTTCTACAATGACTAAGACGATAACTTCTTTCATACTCGATATACCCTTGAATGTGATGAACATTATTTTCACTGACCTCTTTTCCGATTACAGCCCTACGAATTTTAAATGCAGGATTCATGAGATATTGCTTATAATCGGTAGTCACATCGTAATTATGAAGGGTGAGCACCCATCTTGAGCGCTGCACTACTGATGTTGTTGCCATTATTTATGGTCATACACTGACTCTTCACTAATTCGAAATATCCTCGTCAGTTTTTTAAACAAGTGAAGGCAGATTTGCAAATACACCAGAATTCAATAATGAAAAATATTTTTTAATGAATGCTGAATGATTAGTTGTAGTTAATTCCCAAGTAACAAAATATGGTTTCAAAATTACTTTTTCGAAAAATGTATTATTCAGATAACTAGTCATTAAGTATACAAATCATAGAATTGTAAATTATTTCATATCTAATTCCTATATCAATTATTATTCTAATTTCAACAATTTCTTAAACACTCGAGAGCTATTATTATTATTCCTTTGCCACAAATACTACTTTTCTTCTTCGCAACTGGAAAATATATTTGCATAATAATGATATACTATTTTCGAATGGTGAAATGCTTATTACTTTAGGAATTCAAGAAACAGTACAGAAAACAGTTCTAACAGAGAAAAACTCACTATTACAATTTAAATGGTCAAATTTATGAATCCAAACATAATATTTAATTATCATAATTCTGATTGTATTTAGCTATTCAATAAGGATTCATTAATTTAAATACTTGCAATACTAATCGCTTCCAAGAATTCCATTTATTTAAACTATTATAAATGGATCAACTATAATACACTCAAGAGCTACTTAAATCGATCAAACTGAGTATTTGGAAATATGATATATACACTAATTTCATAATCTAAGTTATCTAATAATATAAATTATATTGTATGTTTCATAGGGAAAGTATAAACAAAATATAAGTGGCAACACCATGACAACTACGATGGCAACACTAATGCCCAAAATAACACCTCTTCCAGGATAAAGTGTGGCTGGGCTTGGGGTTGGGTTCGCTGTAATACTAATATAGCCGGAAAAACGAAAACCTTCTATATCTTTTTTGATGTTTTTTATTTGTCGCTCTAAGGGACACAACTCTGTAGCATTTTTATTAACAAATCGTTTGATCCAGACAGATCTTCATATAAATGTCTTTATAAAAAGAAAATGAGATATTCACAAATTGACCGTTTTACTCTCAGTAATTTCAATGGCTAAAGAGTGTGGCTGGCTGAGTTGCCAATAACCACTATATTTCATTATGAAGTAAATTCGTACAATAAAGCTATGCAGTGAACAAAAGATTGTCTTGTAGTTAAGACGCTTCCTCGTGCATCTTCTATCGTATGTGAGTACCTTACAAGTATATGTATAATTTAAAATGTATTAGACATTAGTTATTTGTGGTGATTACTTTTAGTCTGTTATTAGTTATTCATAAATTGTTATACATAATGTATGAAGACCATGGCATATAGGGTCACGCAGGTAAATTACGGCCAACTCACTAACTGTGGCCTCTAACAACTGAAACATCATAGCTTCATAATACACGTCAAAAACTTAAATTGATAAGTTATAGAATGCACTGAGCTTCTTTTGATAGTTATGCAAGATTTAAATGTAATTTCGATTCAGAATAATTTAGAGACTCTCTTAAGAGGGCCGCAATTAAAAATTAAAGGGCCGCAATTTACCTGCGTGACCCTAGAGAGGGTGCAAGTAGTTGTTCAATTTATATACGTATTAGATTCCCAATCCTATTCAACTGTTTTTGTTGAACCTTGCTTTTTAAGAGTAATAAATGTTTTGCAAATTTATATTCGATCATATGACTAATCTAGCGTTCTTTTAAGCACCGAACTATTTTAATTTGGATTATGGATTGTCTTTTTTTTTAGGGTAGCGCTAGGATTATGTTCTTCAACTACGAGGTCTTAGATTTATGTGTTAGGTAGGCTCGTAGGCTTCATTTACTATCACCTCTTCATTTTCCTCTTCCATCCGTTAGTGCAGCCACCGGTGCTTGTGTCCCGTTTCATCACATTCCTTGGTGAGTGACTGCATTCACAGAGTATCTTTTCTGCATCCATGGGCATTGTCACTACAGACTAATGGTCATCGACTTTGTTTATGGAGTCACTTTCCTTTTTGACTGCTTCTTGAGGTATCTTGTACTTAATTTCAGCGTCAGCGATATGGCCTTTGATTCCACAGCAGACTTCAAACCCCCCTACTATCTTATTTTTAATATATTTATAATTTATCTTCTTATTGAACATAAAAAATAAGCCTTCATTTTTCTTTTCCATCTATGTGATTTATATGATTGCATTAATAATATAATAAATAACCTTTTTTGCATTCATAAGCATTGTTAGAAGACTTTGTTCATGGAGCCAATTTTCTTATGCACTGCTTATTTCAGTTCCTTGTACTTGAATTACATTTTACGTCTACGATATGTCCTTTTGTTTGATATATAGAATTACTATTCTATATAATGAATTCTGGGTTAGTATAGACATTACAATAGACAATAATTAGTGTCGTCTTATTATCATCATAAAGACGGTAGGAAGAAACTATTGGATATTTCCCATTTGACGACCCCCACCAAATTTATTTAAAATTAATTTTCACATGCATTTTGTCCATAAAATCCGAAAATCATAACTGTATTTTGTAAAAACTAACACTTTTGAGATATGAGGGTTTGAAGTTATTTATTTCCTATGTATTACTTAAGGATTGAGAGTTTGAAAAAAACTCGTGTTTTCATTGATATTATTTAAAGATTAGATATTTTAACAAGAAACGGTAATGTAGTTTGTTTTATCCGCGAGTTGGTTGTACTGCACACCTCATGATTGATCAATGACCTGGCAGGGGGCTTTGGGGCGGCATTCCCCCCTAAATACATATAATCGAATATTTCCAGTTCCCATGATATTTTCCATTTATTACTTCACTTCAATACTGATACATATATAAAGGGGGCCGTGCCGCCCCCCATACCCCCCTGCCAGGTCTTTAATCCATCATGGAGTGTGCAGTACAACAAACTAGCGGATACAACAAACTACATTACGGATATCTTTGTCCAAAATGGGCCAAAAAGCGTTAAAACTAGTTTTTTTAAAGTTCTCAATCCTTTAGTAATACATAGGAAATAAATAACTTCAAACCCTCGTTTCTCACAAAGTATTAGTTTCTAAAAAAACATATGATTTTCGGCTTCTATAGACAGAAGTACATAAGAAAAAATTAATTTAAATTAAATTTGGTGGAGGTCGTCAAATAGGAAAGATCCAAATATTTTCTCAGTTTAATTATAAGCTTGATCTAGTCTATCATTCCAGAAGTCTGATATTAAATAAAATTTACAGTACAGTGTGTGTCGACATAAAATTAATTAGAATATATAAAGGTCTGCTTTGTTCATAACATATGTATAATGTATATGCCCACTTTTCGAGTACTAGGAGTGTTCGGTAATTATACAGTTACTGCAACCATGATGTCTGACATTAGGGTTATTTAGATTTGTATTGTTTAATAAAATGCAGGCAGGTACTAATATTATTCGTCTAACATTAAATATTCTCGCTAAAGTAGTAATAATCTAACATATACTGATGACGTAAAAATATTTAGTTTTTCACATAAATTTATTATTGATTCAGTTCTTCAATTTCAGAATCCTAGCAACAAAAATATTGTGAAGCGAGTGTCTTAACGAGACTTTGTCATCGCAGACCAACTGATTCGTCCGAAGACTTTTATTTGCGCAAGTTTCTTGAGATAAATCTGCCTAATTTAATGAATCTTTCAACTCATTTAACTGGTAAGTTTGAATATTCCGAAGACATCATATATTTTAATTATTATTCACTATGGTTTATTTTATTTGTATTTAAAATCTTTATAGGTTCGATTCCAGTCATTCCAGTTGGTGAAGCAGGACCAAGCACCACCACTGACCATAATCATGGCAATCAAAATACTATGGAACGAGTGGCTATTGACGAGACTTTACCATCGCAATCTATCGAAGTTATGACAGAACCGATTCCAGTGCACCACGAGAAACCAGTCGATTGTCCACATAAAGACAGTGGTAAAGTTGGACAAGAAAGCGAAGTGAATGATTCTAAAGAGAGAGATGCGGTTAAGACTTGTGAAAGGGTTGGGGTACTTTCGATTCCTGAATGTGACGTGGTTCAAATTGACCCTCAAACCCTGTCCATTGCAGACTTGTCACAGAATTCACCCGTTCCGAATTCTTCAAAAGAGACCCCTCTCGTTAAAGAATCGTCAAATGGTGACCAGGATGAGAATTTACTCGCAGTCGCGAGAGAGATCACTCCAAAAAATATCCAAAGAGAAGATATGAAGGATATTTTGCAGGTAATTAATTACCACAACACCTAAACATACAAACTTTCATTGAATTATATATAGATTTGATATTTTATGAAATTATAGTGCAATCTCTCATTCAAATAGGATTCATTCATTTATTCATTCTCATTAGTGAAACATAATTCTTTCAATCTTTTTGAGCAGATCAAGGAGGTACACCGTCGATTAGAGGAAGAAAATGTTGATGTGCGCCTTCTAGAAGATCTTCTCGTCATGGACTTCGATTCTTCAACTAACCGATATTCACTCCCGACTAGAATTAGTTACTATAAACTAGTACAAGAGTTTGGTGCCGATGTGAAAGCAGCTGAATTGGTTTTCACAACTAAAATTTCATTAGCAAAGGAATTCTTCATGGCTAATATGATGGAATGTAAGAAGATGGATATGGTTTTGGGAGAACCTGATGAAGAAAGATCTGTACTCCAGAACAACGCAAATGATTCTATAATGCGTCAGAAAGATGGAACTAAGAGAGTCACATGCTTGATTAAATCATGTGGAGTACAAACTTATAGGTTGCGAAGAAACATGAAAACTATGCATCCTGGCATCACTCAAAGGGATGTTGACTACATAGTAAAGATGTCCATC
This sequence comes from Caprella mutica, assembly GCA_947561585.1. Lineage (NCBI taxonomy): Eukaryota > Metazoa > Arthropoda > Malacostraca > Amphipoda > Caprellidae > Caprella > Caprella mutica. The sequence goes on from CANNZV010002004.1 coordinate 128,247, forward strand.
GCTATAACTTCTAATTCTGATATAACTGTTGATAAATCGGATTTGTCTGACAAGGTTGAACACAAGAATAAAGGAGATGGTAAAACTAACCTTGTTTCACGACGTCACAACTGGAAGCTGTGTGTTCTTTGCAAAACACTGCAATCGAATATGACCACCCACTTAAAAGTAACGCATAACTTTGAAAAAGATAGAAATATATCTGCTTATAACTCTTACATTAAAGATTCGGAGGTTGTTCCCAAATGTTATTTAAAGAAGTGTAATGGTAGAATGATTATCTTAGAAGGCGAAGAACTGGAAACTGCGAAGAAAGAGAAAGGCGATGTCGTGGCTGAGCAGCAAACAACTGTTGAAAGCTTGAGAATACTCCGTGAGGAACGCGAACAAGCTTTTGTGAAGAAGAATGCTGCAAAAAATGATCTCGAAAGAGAAATTTTCGATCACCAATGGAGAGCTGCAGACGTCAAATACAAAACTGTCCGTTACCAAGACACCAGACCGTATTCTGAGAAGATGATTTCTTGGAAGAATTCATTTTTGAAACACCTTGAAGACCGTCAGTATGCGAATCCCCGTAGACTTTGTAATACAACATTCGATATTCTTCTAAGCTACGAGGAGAAAACTGGATCAAAACTGGAGAGTAAAGATTTATTCGATGCAAGGAAAATAAGAGGAATTCTCACAAACTTCAAAGATGTATCGAATATTACCGCCACCAGCAAATTGAAGTATCTAAGTACCTTCAATGTTTCCATAAAGTTCATATTTCTTGATGTGGACAGTCCTGAATCCCATGAGAAGATGTCTTGTGATGAGATGGTTTCTCGTAATTTCCGTTTAAAAGAAACTCATCAGGAAATTACCACTTTCAGCAACGTCCTATCTAAAAGTAAGGGAGCTGACCTCATAATAACTAAAGAAAAAGCTAAAGGAAAACTCTTGAAGAGAGAAGAGATGGACGATCTTCTTGGAAAACTTACAGAGGATCTATCTGAAATCTACAGGCGAGACATCACTCTTGAAATTCAAATTGTCACACTTGAAGAAAAAAGGAGGGTAAGAGACTGTCTGATTGCAGTTGCCACCATTAGATTATCACGTCGGTCCAAAGAAATTATATGCTTAAAATTGGACGAAGTTGATAAAGCAGAGATAAAGAAAGTTGATGAAACAAATTATCATATGATAAGTGTTCACGAACACAAGAACACAAAGAAAGGAGTACCTGCAACAATTGCCTACACTGAAAAGGAATTCAAAATTCTCAAATATTACATCGCGCACATTAGGAAATCGTTACTGAATGATGTCAGCACTCCTTATGTTTTTACACATGAGATAACTTCTTCTAGATCTAAGCCTGAGCTCTCTTATGTGAGTCTTTTTAATATTTTAAGAAGGTTCAAGACCCAGTCTGGAAAGAGCATAAGCTCCAGATCAATCAGAAGCTCTACAGAGACAGATTCGATGAAAAAGTTGACTACAGAAGCAGGATTGCGGGATTTAGCTTCTTCTATGGGCTATACCAGAGAGGTGCAACTGAAACACTATAACTACGAAGAAACTTGCGAGGCAAGTTTGAAAGTGTTGTGTGACCGATCATCACAAAACTATAAAGAATCTCAGCCATCAACTTCTGCAGGTATAAATCACCAAACTAGTGCTATGAACAGGCCCTGTATCGCTGAATCTTCTGATATCACACTCTCTGATATATTCTCAGATTTCGAATCTTTAGCTAATGAAGCCTCATCTTCTACCGTTCACGATCAATTACAGAAATTTCTTTATCCCAAGAAAAGTTGAGAACCTCAACACCAAACAAGAGGAATAGGGATGGCAGTCTTCCTCATGAAAATGATGAAACTTTACTTAATCTTAGAAATAAGAAAATTAAGCAAACGATGAATACAAAGGAATTGACTGAAGCTCTCAAATTTGCAATGGAAAGTGTCAACGGCTCCAAAAAGGTAACATCACTATCAAACCTATCAAACATATATTGTCATCAGAGTTGCTCTCTAATTTTCCTTTAAAGGAAATAAAGAAGTCTTTATCAAAATTGCTAATATAAATATTTTTCTAAATAACTTTTTGATTTCAATTTATATATATTAGGTATGCGTTATCAATGTGAGTGGCGGTTTGCCTTTTTTAAATTCTTTGTAATATTTGTTTTTGTTTCTGTGAATTATCATATTACACAATATATGAAGAAATCCTATTTTTTGTTTACCCACCCATTTCTGTAAAAGTTTGAAAAATGTATTCACCCTGTCTTTACAAAATCTCCATAAAATATGAGTTCATCTCACAAAATATATTAGCTTAGTTAATTACTCAATTTAATGTAACCGAGTGAAGTTTAGCAATTACACTATATTTTAGCGCCAGTCGGAAAATATAGACTGTTTAGGTTGAAAGGGTCAAGATATGGGAAATTCTTACGATTAGAGCGTCCGGGTCATTTAATGACATTATTTCCAATGAAATAAAATATCAGAGTCTTTGAACTTCAGTGAGTAAAATGGAGAATCGCTGGACTAAAATTTAAGAGTAATGCTAATTTATATGGCGTTTTACTAAGTTCGGGTACTGGAAACTAAATACTTTAGTTTAGCAGTTCATGCTATTCAAGGTTACGGAGTGAAGTTTAGCCAGAAACCTTTTCTGATTTAGTCTGGCATATTCATGAATTCTGTTCAATAGAATTTACCTAGTATTATATATAATTAATAAATGACTAATAATAATAACAATCCAAACCTAACCTGTAAAGTTGGGTGGAATTTACCGGGGTGGAATATACCTAGGGTGGAATATTCTGTGGTGGAATATACCGGGGTGGAATTTACCAAGGTGAAATATCAAATATACCGGGGTGCAATATACCGGTCACCAATATATGAATCAACGTACACAATATTATGCTATATAAATTATTATATACTATATATGATACAAAATTCCATTGGATTGATTGAAAGAAACAATTGATTTCAGTGATGTTGTATTGATATGCTATATTTAATAGGGTGGAGCGTTTTTTCAACTTTTTAGAGTTGGGATTCACGTTATGGGGAAAGGTTGTGGAACTGCATAAAAAAAACGTGTGCAAACTTACAGACCCCTAGGTCGATTTCTTGATGGTTCGAGGGTCTTTTGAAAATACAAAAAATATCATATTATTTAAAAAAATCCAAAAATTATATTTATTATTCTTAAAAGTCAAGATAGATTAATATCATAATAATAACTAGGGTTGTGACATTCCATATTTTGCATATGCTATTCTAAAACGCATATGCTTATTAGATTTGAATATGCATTTATCAACATGCATATGCAATTATAAATATGCATATGCATTTAACAATATGCATATGCATTTACTAATTTGCATATATGCATTTAGCAATATGCATATGCATTTACCAATATGCAAATGCATTTACCAATATGCAAATGCATTTGCCAATTTGCATATGCATTTATAAGCATGAATATACTTTTATAAATATGCCTATCCTGAAGCTGTCTGTGGTGAATGGAAGAGAAGTGGGTGGTGTACATTGGGCCCCGAACTGTTTTAATTTGGATTATGGATTTTTGTTTTCATTTTTATTATATTTATCACTTTTTAACGCTAATTGCAGTTTTAGAGGATGGTTATGCTCTTCAACTACGAGGTCTTTGATTTTTGGGTTTGGTAGGCTCGTAGGGTTCATTTTCTATCCCCTTTTCATTTTCCTCTTCCATCCGTAAGTGCAGCCACCGTTGTTTTGTGTCCCTTTTCATCACTGCATTCACTGAGTAGCTTTTCTGTATCGATGAGCATTGTCACCGACAATAGTAAGTGACTTTGTTCCATATAGAACCACTTTCCTTTCTGACTGCTTCTTCTAGTCCCTTGTATTTAATTTCCTTTTGATGTCAACGATATGGCCTTTGGTTCAGAAGCAGACGTTAAACCCCTACTAAATTAATTATCAATATGAATTTGCATATATTATGAATTATTATGCATTTAATAGTAATGTTCCAAATTTAAAATGTCAAGTATTTCAAAACACTTAAAAGTGTTTCAGAGAACGACACATTATATTGTTGCACTGTAGGATACTATATTAGTGAAGTGAATTTTCATGGATACCAGTTATTTAAGAACAGAAACTAAGAATCGCGGGAAACGGACTATTCCCAGCCGGACTATTACTCGCCCGTAGACTTTTCCCCGCCAGGACTCCCCCTCCCCCCCCTCGGATTTATTTAAAATTAGACTCTGGAAGAGAATTTAATGTTGCGATTCTATATTTAATTTTAGAAAATAAATCCATTGCCACGAAATTATATACCGAAGTCTGCCGTCTCAAATAACAGACCATTTTTTTAATTTTTTTTCTTCTTTTATATTATTGTCACATGGGAATAGGTTCCTGAAAATGGGTCAGCACCAACTGTTTGAACCGAACCAGTTTTGTATTGGTTACTCCTCGATTATTAGTTTTCGTTGGAGAATTTTAGGGAAAATGTAAGACAATATATATAAATCAATCTGAAACCTGACTACGCGAAAAGTCTTGATTTTTGGATTTCTGCACTCTAACTTACTTAGGTATTTTCATAATAATGGCTAAACCATTGTAAGATTTTTAAGGTACAAATATTAAATATACATATAGATAAATATTAAATATACATATAGATAAATATTAAATATACATATAGATAAATATTAAATTTACTTATTAGATAAAGGATACTAAAAAATAGGTCAATATTTAGTGTAATAAAAATCTATAGTAGGTTTATTAATTATGAGGTTAATAAATTAATTTAAAAAAAATTAATAAAGTTTATTAATGATATGGAAAAGCATAAATTTGAACGAGAAGTTAATAGATCGCCATTTTATGTATAGCTGAAAAATAAAATAATAAATTCACGATATAGAAAACTACAGAGTTTAAATAACTGAACAAATCGAAGCTGCTTAGAGCACCTTGCGACACTTGGTAACCCTTAGTATTGCAATAATGTTCGTACTTTGTTGCATCTCCTAATTATATACGAAAATACGAGGCACAGTCTTAAAATCGAACGAACAATATGGACACATAATTACGGGAATCAAATTCTGTTTTCTATTAATAAATAGATTAATTAATTTTGTGTTTTATCAAAATCATACTTTGATAACCTAAATTACTGATATTTTATTCGGCGGGGAAAGGTCCTGATGGGGAATAGTTCGGCGGGGGAAATTCCTACTGCCATACTGACCACCTGTGTTTATAATCTGTAACTATTATTATCCTATTCTTTATTTACATTACCTACTGTGAGTGTTACTTTTAGCTGGATGGCGCCATATAGTTAACAATATTCTTTAATTTTCGAACAAAAATTGAAAATCATATTCATTAGGTAAACAAAATGATAGAACACCTAAAGGTATACTGTATGTATAACAAATAAATTAGGGTGTTTCTTCAACCTCCCACCAGATATAAACATGCTGGAAGTGCATATATTGCCTTCCTTTCAGTTTCAAATGCATATGCCTTTTTTATATGCATTATCTTTAAGTGCATATGTTTTATCTGCAAAACATATGCGTTTCCTAAAATGCATATGCGTTTTCTCAAATGCATATGCGTTTTCTCAAAAAGCATAAAACCTGTTGCATATGCAGTATATTTCCCAGTGCATATACTGCATATATGCAAATGCATAAAGTCACAACCCTAATAATAACCCATTGAGAATATCTGACCAAAATTTCAAAGCTCTATCTTATTATCTTCATTGTTCGAGGCCCTGAAATGTCCTCTTGTTAGAGGTAATTGAAGAAGGACTTGGTGATTATGTTTTCATGTTTTCACCAATAAATCCTTATCATTATGATATTCAATGGGGCTTCGAACAATGAAGATAATAAGATAGAGCTTTGAAATTTTGGTCAGATATTTTCAATGGGTTATTATTACGATATTAATCTATCTTGAATCTTAAGAACAATAAATAACATTTGTGGATTTTTTTAAATAATAATCTATTTTTTCGTATTTTCAAAAGACCCTCGAACCATCAAAGAATCGACCTAGGGGTCTAAAAGTTTGCACACATCGTTTTTATGCAGTTCCGCCACTTTTCCCCCCTAACGTGAAACCCAACTCTAAAAAGTTGAAAAAACGCTCCACCCTAATATTTAAGCATAATGATTGCTACTTCATTTATCATTAGAGAGTTATGTTTGGGCCATGGCATATACAGGGTGTCCCAAAAAAACGTATACCCAAATTTGAATGGCTGTTATTCAAAAACTATTAAATTTACAAAAAAATTGAAAATCACGTTTTGTTTATCAACATTTTTTCCATATCTGTATAAAATTTTAGATGAAAATATCCAACCGTTTTCTTTACACAGTATTTTTAGTGACTGATACCAAAAACTAGTTTGCGCGCTTTTGGTTTAACTTCGAATTTTAGGATAATAAAACCATGTTTTAATAACTTTCAACAGTTTATCAAAATTATTTATTAAAAACCGTTATTATAACAATGAAAGGTGTTTATTATTATACAACTGAAAGAAAACAATCCAACTGTTCCACCTATTAATCGTTTCAGGAGATCTGATGGGCCATTCAATACGATGATTCAGGACGATAATGCGTATTGCCGAATAGTTCATTCAGTTTTACCCTAACAGAAGCATCTCTGAACCCGTCCTGAACCAACCAGGTTCGATTGATCCTGTTTCATGTATTTCTCGAAGTCTTGGAACGATTCTATCATTTAATATATCGAGGTATCTATCTCCATTTAAATATTATTGTAAAAATAAGGACAGACGATACGGCCAAGACCGCCATTGCTACCTAGTCCAATCCACACACAGACTTTCTTTCACGAAATTCTTACGTCAAAGTTGAAAGTAGAAGGTTGGTTCTTCGGTGCATATGTGCAAACGTTATGATTATTTATTTTGCCATTCAGATGAAAAGCGGTCTTTCACCAACCACATTATTGTCCACAAACCGGACATTTATTTGCTAAGAGCAATGAGCAAAATTCAGCCTCCAAGGAAGATCGATATCAAGGTCCATTCAAATTTAAGGTTACAATTCTGTTGAATGTAGATTTAGTAGCATCTAATCCACTTTTTATTATTATGATTTGCCAATTTTCTGTATGTGTTTCTTGAACAATTCAAACTGTGAAATAAGTGTTTTACTGAAAGTGCATAAGCATATTTTTGGTATCGGTCACTAAAAATAAAGCTAAAAGAAAATGGTTGAATCGATTCATCTAAAAATTTGTACAGAGATAGAAATAATGTTGAGAAACAAAATATAATTTTCCAATTTTTTGTAAGTATAATAGTTTTTGATTTACAGCCTTTGAAATTTGGTTATCGGTTTTTTTGGGACACCCTGTATAGTAGATTAAAAAGTAGAACTTTTTTTCAATCTTCTTCTGTTCCAGCACCATATCTCTCTCTCTCTTCTTCTCCCTCTCTCTCTTTCTTTTATGGGTATCATTGTTCCACAGTATTCCGTTTAAAAATAACTAATTTTGTAGGTTAGATCATGCTTACTCCTAGGGGAGGGTGGTTATCAATGGGACACTGGGAACAATGGGACATGCTGAATAACTTTTTTATTTGAGGGTAATTTTCAACAAAGTCTTAGTGGTAAATTAGGCAGACTTCAGTGCATTCACTCGCATTGCATTCTGCGGTCGGGGTGCAGTCAGCCCTGTGTAAAAGCCGAAACGTGTTTTAGAGGTGGGGAAACTAAATTTTTCGTACTATGTTTCAATTGTTATAAATCTGTTAATTTAACATATAATGTTTACGGCATTTTTACATAATATTAAGTAATATGTAAAATATGATCATCTGAAAAGATTGCCTTTTTACTTTTGTAGTTGAGCTGCTATACCCATATGTTTTTCAAAATGGCGTCATGGTGATCATTGGGACATAAAATTTGGTTAACAATGGGACAGTGCCCTATTGTCAACCAAACTGTCTAGTTACTCCATATGAATCAATAAATATCTATTTTCGATACAATAACGTGAACTGTAGCTTCAGGGCTTCTGGTTGAAACAGAGCTTCCAGCTGAAGCGGGACTTTTGACCATGTTCAAGGGCTTTAGCAATCTGAGGTCATCACAAAGCACTGCATAGAAAACAAATTTCACTAATAAAAGAAAAAGACGCCGCATGATTGCAACGGATACACCAGAGAAAGAAGAGCTTTTTGCTGGTGCCACTAAGGATAAGGTCTTCAAAATCACTTCATGAAGTGTCCGCCGTAGATGGCCTGTGAACTATTGTTCTTGGTCTGGTATAGAACTCTCAATTTAACAGATCCATTCGTCTGAAGAACTCAAATCTCTACCGAAAACGTTGGAAATGAAGGTTTATGAACTAGTAGAATTTGATTCGTTTTGTAAAACGTATTCTGTTGGCCATAAGCATGAAAAAGATAAATACGAAATATATATATTAGAGGAAGATTCGAGTGCAATGAGCTTAATTTTACAAATGTTCCTGACATGGCATCGGTGAAGCTAGAGGACATTAAACTGATATTATATGATCCAACTGAGTGTGGGACAACATGAAGAGATAATTCGAACTTGAAATTTGACCATAACCTAAATAATATACAAGTTTGATAAACTGTCCCATCGTTCACCAGGGTATGTCCCATTGTTCACCAGTGCTGTTATACAATGGGACAATTTTTTTTGTTTTTTATTTAATTCTTTTCTAGTCAACAGAATATGTGATAGCATTCGAGATAGTTTCATTTTATAAAGGAATATCTATATTACACATGGATTTTTTATTTTCCATACTTTGCCCATAGTAAATGAAATATCAATCTTTCTGTGATTTTTGTCCCATTGATGACCATCCTCCCCTACATCTTACTATAATCTGTTCTTCATGTCTGACTTAATCAGAAATCGCTTTTCAATATTTCAGCATAAATTTCTTTTTCCCAATATCGAAGTTGTTATGCGAACGAAACAACTTCAGAATAAATGTTTTTCATTCAAACAAAATCTGCAATACCCAACATTAGGAATGATTTCAGAAAAATACGTTCGTCAGTATACTTCTTTTGGAGCTCTGAATTTGAGGTTTGAATGGAAAATAAATATATAGATTATTGATAATACTTATTCTTAGCTTGTTAGAAAAAGTTTAGAAATAGGGACAATACATATATACCCTGTATAGTGTTTATAGATTTATTTTTATTTACTTATTAAAAACATATTGTATACTTATTGATTTATAATATTGAATGGTATGTGACTTATTATTATGTAATTTAAATTGTGTATAGTCCTATTATTTTATACAATTTAGTAGTTTATGTATAGAATATGATTATATTAAATTGAATTGTACGAGAATTGATAATATACATAGTTGGTGTGAAAGTTATCAATTAAATTTGGTGTCAAAACGTAACTACAATTATGCATTTCATCATAAATTATTTCAACCATATTCATATATTGATTGGTCGTTAATTCTTAAAATTAATTCGATTACTTCATAAAAAATTATTATCATTAGTTGATGGGATTCAGTCTGTCTTATTAGCCTTTTAAACTTCTCACATGAAGGTCGTATCCTTAAATACCTGAGAATTGATAGTTGAACCTGAGTTGGCTCACATCGATTTAAACCGTACTGTTGGAGACTTTACTGTTTATGAGGAACATTTATATCGATTGTAAACATTTCTATTGTGTAATGAACGATTTGTTGTTATTTTGTTATATTCATGTTATAATAAATTATACTAGGTATTGTCGAATAGCTAGGTCCCGCGTATTGCGGGATTTATACAAGAGCTTGTGTGTGAACCCTACTGTTTTATATGTTTTGTTCCTCAATCAATTTGTATCATTGAAATATTATTAGTGAACAAAATTTAATATAGATAATTGGGATGAATATCATTTTTCTCATACTATAGTATGAATCTTTTCAACAAAATTATCAATGAATGTACAATTTCATATTCAAAACTAGGTATAATTTTAATTATAAATTTTATAATCTATAATATTATTGTGCACATGAATATTTATAATACATGGATATTCACTGATAGTTTCAGAAAAAATAGATAATAGTTATATTAGCCTTATATCAAAATTTCATTATGATAAGCCAACAATCAACAATAATCAAGTCTTTTAGATTTATAATTATTGTTACCTAGACTTGCAAGGGTGTTAGGGCTAAAAGTACTGAACTTGAATATAAATAAACAAATTAAAGAGAATATATTAAAATTATTCTAGCGAAAGGATAATGGCTATTAAATCATCTTTTTATTTCTTGTAAACTATATTTAAACCCCGCGCGAGATTAGCTACATATGCCTTAACGGGATGCCTCAACGAATCACGGTGTGCGTGACGTCATCAGAGCAACACTCGAAAGTCAAATTTAAAGCAACTAAAAGGTGTATAATTATAATAGTTTCAATTTATTGCCTTCATATGAAAGCAATAATAGATTTGATTGATTATTTAATCTCAAAAGTCCTTAATTTTCTATTTAATAGTACTGCCTTGATGACGTCACGCACACTAAACACACGATTCGTCTCTGTCAAATAAATCAGTAATTTTGTAAATGCTCAATACTCAACTGTCTCAACAGTTCAGTTTTGTGAATCACAGTGCGAGGTTGAGTGATGTTTTTTTGCAATTTAATAATCAGAATTGTTCGCTGCTATCGTCAAATATGGAAAAAACAATTTGCCTATCAGTTGAAAAAAAAACCATTATAGTAACTACGTACATTCAACGCTATTGAAAATAGGATGAATAGTAAAGACATTACTTTCAAATAGTGCACCCGCCACCATTTTGAACAAGGAAGTTACAGTGTAACTGCGTAGAATTCCGCTAGATGGCTTCCTGCTTCCGATCAGAAGTTTGTTGCAGCAGTATTGAATATTACACAGACTACCTAACTAGAGATGATTCCTATTGTCACAGCGCTTCCTACTCCGTTATCATCATTAACTGTAAGTATATAATGACCTACCTATCTTCTTATCAAATTAAATAGTTTATTTAAATCTCTCTTTCTTTTTCTCTAAACTAGGTAGGTAAGGTACCTAGCTGATCATGTGCAGTGTGCACTGGCATATGATCTCTGATAATATAGTACCTATCCTAATAAATAATAAGAAAATGAGTGTAGGCCTAGCAATAGTCATGTGAAGATTATTAAATTTACTCTCTTACAGTTTTGTTTTTTGTGCAAACTTTGCAATATTGTTTTAGCCTAGGGCCTAGGCTAAGTACCTAGTATGTATCTTGGTACTCGGGTTAGTTACGAATTAGGTATCGGTCAATTCCACATCTTCGATCATATGAAAAAACTATACCTAACTAGTTAGGTAGTAGGTACCTAGGTATTATCTATAATAATTAGGCTATTATTTAATTTTTATATTAATTAATGTGAATGTGTCGTGATGTTAGGTATACCTAGGTATTATTGATACCTATTATCTAATTTGAAAATGTAGGTACTCGGGCCTAGGCTACCTACCTACATTATTACATAATAGTTTTTTCTTATGATCGAAGATGTGGAACTGACGAATTATTCGTAACATGCCCTAATAACAATGTAGCTAGCTATGGAAATTCATGTTTATACGTTTTTTATTTTTTTTTATTTGAGTGGGAATTAAGGCATTGTTACACGGTGCGAGTAAACGTGCAAGTTGGCCTAGCGAGTTACTGTAGTCCAGCTACTCGCACAGTGTGACCGCATCAGTCGAGTAACTAATATGTGCGAGGAGGTTAGCAACTCGCATGCGAGTAACTACACTATTTTTTGTTTTTACTCGTCACTGATGGGCGAGTCAGCCACTCCCCAGCAAGTCTCGGATTTAAAATGAATTACAAATGTATTAATCTAATACAAATTTATAGATGAATTATAAATTTATAAATAAATTATTTATAATTTATTTATAAATTTATAATTTATTTATAAATTTATAATTTATTTATAAATTTATAATTTATTTATAAATTTATAATTTATGAATAAATTTATAAATAAATTATAAATTTATAAATAAATCATAAATTTATGAATAAATTATATATGTATAGATTACTTCATTGCCGAGATTTTTACCACAATTCTGGAAGAAGTTGGTCAAATCGGCACTGTACTTCGATATCGCCGGTGATATTGCCTATTTTACCGGTGCTTTTCTATACATTGTAATGTTTCATATTTTATAAATTTATATATTCGAATATATTCTATGCACCTGAAATAGTAAAAAAAAGGCACAGGAATTATTTTTCTATATATATATTTGGAATATATTTCTGAATATAAATTTGAAATATATATCTGAAAATATATTTGAAATTAAATTAAATATTTTAATAAAAATATTTATTAAATTAATATTTATAATAAATAATTATATGCAATATATAAAAATAATCTACACGGTATAATTATTATATTAGATGATTTCTTTATTAAATTCCGTTATTGAAATCGTATTTTGAATGTTATAATATTGGTATGTATTTAGCTTCTCAACAGAATGAAAATTTAGCCAAGAAGCTTAACAGGATGGAATTTTAATCGATTTTACAATAATAAGGTGATTCAAGTTATGTTAATAGATTGATGATATACCTACCTAGATAATATTTTTTCTTAATACTTATCTTTATGTACGTACATACATACCTAGGTAGCAATACAATTATCATCGTATGGAATTACAATTATTTATAATAGGTACCTAGGTTGGTACCTATTATAAATAATGTTAACAGAAATGAAATTGACTAGGTTGGAATATACTGGTGTTGAATATATCTACCTAAAACCTTATACAGCCTAATTAAAAGGTATTTTAATGTAAACATCTTGCAGTAACAAAATATATAATTATATAACAGCTTTCTCTCGTAACTATTTAATTTCGGGCTCTTCGAATCTTTAAGAATGCAAACTTAACACGCATGTACGAACGTTATGATACGTTGGGCGCAGTACTTTAAATTACGTACGTAAAATAGCGTCAACGCTTTCCTAGGAAACCATAGCTTTGCGCTACCGAACGTTTCGCACCCAGATGTTTCGCTACCTGTCGTTACGGTACCGGACGTTTCACTACTGGACGTTTCGCTACCGAACGTTACGCTATCAGACGTTTTGCTACTGGACGTTTCGCTACCGGACGTTACGCTACCGGACGTTACACTACCAAACGTTACGCTACCGGACGTTACGATACCAGACGTTACGCTACCAGACGTTACGCTACCAGACGTTACACTACTAGACGTTACGCTACCAGACGTTACGCTACCAGACGTTACGCTACCAAACGTTACGCTACTAGTCGTTACGCTACAAGACGTTACGCTACCAGACGTTACGCTACCAGACGTTACGCTACCAAACGTTACGCTACTAATCGTTACGCTACAAGACGTTACGCTAGCAGACGTTACGCTACCAGCCGTTACGCTACCGGACGTTAAGCTACCAGACGTTACGCTACCAGACGTTACGCTACCAGACGTTACGCTACCAGACGTTACGCTACTAGACGTTACGCTACCAGACGTTACGCTACCAGACGTTACGCTACCAAACGTTACGCTACTAGTCGTTACGCTACAAGACGTTACGCTACCAGACGTTACGCTACCAGACGTTACGCTACCAAACGTTACGCTACTAATCGTTACGCTACAAGACGTTACGCTAGCAGACGTTACGCTACCAGCCGTTACGCTACCGGACGTTACGCTACCAGACGTTACGCTACCAGACGTTACGCTACCAGACGTTACGCTACTAGACGTTACGCTACCAGACGTTACGCTACCAGACGTTACGCTACCAAACGTTACGCTACTAGTCGTTACGCTACAAGACGTTACGCTACCAGACGTTACGCTACCAGACGTTACGCTACCAAACGTTACGCTACTAATCGTTACGCTACAAGACGTTACGCTAGCAGACGTTACGCTACCAGCCGTTACGCTACCGGACGTTAAGCTACCAGACGTTACGCTACCAGACGTTACGCTACCAGACGTTACGCTACCAGACGTTACGCTACTGGACGTTACGCTACCGGACGTAACGCTACCAGACGTTACGCTACCAGACGTTACGCTACCGGATGTTACGCTACCGGACGTTACGCTACCAGACCTTACGCTACCGGACGTTTCGCAAGGGGTCGTTACGCTACCGGACGTAACGCTACCAGACGTTACGCTACCAGACGTTACGCTACCAGACGTTACGCTACCAGACGTTACGCTACCAGACGTTACGCTACCAGACGTTACGCTACCGGACGTTTCGTTACTAGTACGTTTCGTTACTGGACATTTCGCTACCAGACATTTCACAACCGGACAATTCGCTACCAGAGATTTCGCTACCGGACGTTGTTGATAATAAGGGATATTGTTGATAAATAGTTTGAGATAACAAATAGTCAATGGAGAATACATATATAAAATAATTGCCAGTAATTATTTATTCCTACAAAACTACTTCATCAATTTGATATTTCAACACAGGGTAAGTTCCAGGTTATCGGACAGCTGCATATTATACCACACTTTAAATTAAATATTCAATAATATTTTGATTGGTAATTTTAATTTGTATCCAATATACATAAATACTGATATCATGGTTACCAATTACATTAAAAGTTGAATGATAAAATTAAAATATATTTATTTTAACCTATCCGAAAATGTGAAACTGTTCGATAATTCAGAATGATATTTCGTACAGGCCTTCGGACACATGATTGAAACGCCATTGGTTCGACCATATCGAAATTAAACTTGACATTCGTATGTTTTAGAAGTTTTTGAGGTCGAATGACTATTTATTGTGAATTTTTTTCTTCTTTCTATACACCACTTTACTCCCAAAGCTTTATAAGTTTAAACCATTTACAGTTCTAATTGATTATGGTGGGCAATGAATGATTATGGTGGGCGATGCAAGATTATGGTGGGCAATGGAAGATTATTGTGGGCAATGATAGATTATGGTGGGCAATGAAGGATTATGGTGGGCAATGAAGAATTATGGTTGGCATTAAAGGATTATGGTGGGCAATAAAGGATTATGGTGGGCAATGAAAGATTATGGTGGGCAATGAAGGATTATGGTGGGCAATGAAAGATTATGGTGGGCAATGAAGGATTATGGTGGATAATGAAGGATTATGGTGGATAATGAAGGATTATGGTGGATAATGAAAGATTATGGTGTGCAATGATAGATTATGGTGGGCAATGAAGGATTATGGTGGGTAATGAAGGATTTTTGTTGGCAATAAAGGATTATGGTGGGTAATAAAGCATTATGGTTGGTAATAAAGGATTATGGTGGATAATCATCAAAATATTAAAATGGCAATGAGAGATTAAGATGGGGCCATCCTAATCTCTCATATATTATACAAATATTTTAGATATTAAAATCGTGACTTTTTTTTTGCAAACAACAGACAAAGACGAAAAATGTGAGGTATCTGAATGATAAAATATTCAATTTAACTAGGAT